>PVHP010039787.1:0-16181 GCA_004024765.1 Zapus hudsonius | reverse complement strand
CCCAGCCAGCACCCAGACAGCACCCAGACAGCTCCCAGACAGCTCCCAACAACAGCTATAGAACTGGGGCTGAGAATGCAGCCATTGTAGAGACTTGGCCTTGCACATCTAGACACCTGGATTTGATCCCCAGGACTGAAAAAAACATGAGGCTCTCCCAACAACCATGTTAACTTGGAAGTGAATTTTTCTTCAGTCAATCCTCAAGATGAGACGGCAACCCCAGAAAACACCCTGAAGCACAGCACACAACAATATGTCACTGCAGCAGCGACTTTTTCAATGCTGGGACAAAATACCTGGCCAGAGCAGCTAAGGAAGGCAAAGGTTTCATGGCAGGGAAAGTATGGCAGAAGCAGGAAAGCAGTGGGACATCATCAGCAGGGAGGAAGGCTAGGAAGAGAGGGAGGAGAATTCTGAATGCTCAGCTAGCTTTCTCCTTTGAATACAGTCCAGGAACTGGGGCATGGAAGAGTGCCACCCAGAGTTAAGGTGGGTCCTCCCACCTCAACCAACCTAATCCAGAATATCCCTCAAAGACATCACCAGAGACTGATTTTCAGAGCAGTTCTAAATACTGTCAAGTCCCCAACCAGTGATTAATCATTACAGACATGCAGAACCTTAATCCTATAGAAAGGAAGATAAGAAACGGATGCAATTTTAAATCCCTCTATTTATGGTGATATTGTTATCCACCACTAGAAAAGTAATCTACTGCATGTGAACTATCTCTCTCTCTCTTTCTCCATCAGTTCCAAAGTTTATCTGAAATCTGTTAAGTTTCTCCACCTCCACTAATGCCAGTCACCAAAGGATGCATCCCTCCTTCCCTCCCTCCCTCCACTCTGCTTCAACTTAAGGCGGGTCACTCTGCTTGGCACAAGGAGCACAGACTAGCTCACCAAGATGCTCCAAAGCAACTGGCCTCTCTCGGCCTCTCTCGGTGGCACCTGCTCTCAAAATCACTCTCACCAGTCCTGGCTGCTTCGCTCTTAATTCTCTTCTGACGGCACTTACTTTTACAAGATTGTTATGACTTATTCTTTTTAAGGAAACCATCTCTTCTGTCATTTCTAGGCATAAGGAGGGGGTGTAGGGGTAGGAGTTTGTAGTTAGTCTGTCATCTTGATACAATATCCTTTCCAAAGTAACTTTCAAAATATTATGCTGCCTCCCCAAAAAAATCCATTTATAGACATTTTTCCTGTAACTAAAGTCTGGCAGGAACTTTTTATGGTAGCTGTTATAAGTACTATGCAGCCAATATAAATTCCATTTATGAAGAATATGTAATAGTGTTGCCAAATACTTATGCTATAAGTTTATATGACAGAATAAAAACTGTAGGTAGAGGCTTGGTCCTCCTTGAAGTAAAATGCTAAGGCATGTGAGTAAATGATATCAAATTTAAAATAGAAAATAGCCTGGGATGCACCTTGGGAAAATCCACGGAGACTAAGATATGTAAGGAAGTAGAGAGAGAAAAAAAATAATAGAAAGACTGAAGAGATGCCTCAGTGGTTAAAGGCACTTGATTACAAAGCCTATAGCCTGGGTTCAAATCCCCAGTTCCTGTATAAAGCCAGATGCACAAAGTGACGCATGGGCATAAATTTCATTTGCAGTGGCAGGAGGCCCTGGTGTTCCTATTCTCCCTCTCTCTCTCTCTCTCTCTCTCTCTCTCTCTCTCTCATAAATCATTAAAAAATAATTTTACAAAATATGATAGTGACAGGAAACAGCACTAATCAAGACCCTGGAGGTACTGGAAGCTTCATGGGCTAAGCAACAGGTGAGCAGAACTGTGATCAGAGGAATGAGAGAGGAAGGAGGGAGAGAAAGACTTGAGAAAAACAGTGAAGGTTTGAAACCTCATGTCCTGGCCCACAGGAAATCCCAACATGGATTTTTTACACGTTGGTAATTTGGGGCTCATTGACTGACTGAATAAATCCACGGCTGTAGCTGCTTCCAGAGCAACCAAAGCCACATGCCAGGCAGTGTTTCTCCTGGAGCTCTGCCGCCCTCTGTAGGCTGTCACCATCACCTGCGTGGCTCAAGGCAGCCATGGTCCTGAGCAACCTGTCCTTCCTGAATCACAGGCTTGTTTTCCCTTTGGATCTTAGCTGGGCTGGCATTCCCGAGGCATACAGACTGAAGCCAAGAAGTGGCACCCAAAAGCGTAGCTCTCAAAAAAACCAATTTTATTGTCTATCCCTGATGTAGCTCTTCTGTGTTTCTGAGTCCCTATCCACCTGTCGGGGCTGACTGTCCTAAAACAATGACCCTGATGTCTTCCCTTTGGTGTCTGTGGCAAGAAGCATGGCCTGGAGTTGAGGAAGGAACTGAGGCCTCTATTGGCTCAGTCTAGCCCAAGAATATGTTTCTCCAGTTTCTCAGGAATAGAAATTGATTTTTTTTTACTTTTATTTTTAAGCATGATGTGAAGGCTGCTAAACGTCATACAGCAGCAGGACTTACATTACCTTATAGCAGGTGGTTGGTCCAAATAGGCAGAGACCTGTAGTTATACCTCCCCCACAAAAATTCAGTACTTGGGCTGGTGAGATGGCTCAGCGGTTAAGGCACTTGCCTCCGGTGCCTAAGGCCCCGGGTTCAATTCCCCAGGACCCACATAAGCCAGACCCACAAGGTGCTGGCCCTGATTGTCTCTGTCTCTGTCTCTCTGTCTCTCTCTCTCTCTCTCTGCTTGAAAATGAATAAATAAAATATTTTTTAAAAAATTCAGTACTTTTCTTCCATCAGGTTTGATGCTGTCTATAAAGCTGAAGTTGAAGATAAGTCAAAAAACCAATACCTTCAAAAGATAAAATACCTAAGAATAAACCTATCCGAGGAGATGAAAACCTTCACAGTTAAGCCTTTAAAGCACTGAAGAAAAGAATTGATGAGAAAACTCGAAGATGGAAAGATCTCCCATGCTCATGGATCAGAAGGACTAATATTGGGAAATAGATATATGACAGACAGCAGTGGATAGATCAACACAATCGCCATTAAAAATCCAGTTGTGTACTTCGCAGACCTCTAACAAATCCTAAAATTCCTACAGGAGCACCAAAGATCATGAATAGCCAAGCAATTCTAAGCAGAAAAGGCATCACAGTACCTGATTTCAAATTATATGAAAGAACCATAATAATGGGGAAAAAACAGGATAGTAGCACAAAAACAGACATATAGATCAACTGAAAAGAAACAAACCCACACAGATACAGGCATGTGATTTTCAACAAAAATGCCCAAAATATGCAATTGGATAAAAAAAAAGCAGACTCTTCAACAAATAGTGCTGGGAAACATGGATATCCATAAGTAGAAGATTGAAAGTAAATCCTTATCTCTCACGCTGTACAAAAACTGATTCAAAAATAAATCAATGTCCTTAATGTCATGCCTGAAACTCCGAAACTGCTGGAAGAATACACTTTAAGATCCAGACATGGGCAAGGACTTTCTAAAAAGGACTGCAGTCACTCAGAAGATAACAGGAGGAATTGACAATAAGATGATTAAAATTCAAATGCTTCTTCACAGTAAAGGAAATAAAGATCAGTGTGGAGAGACAGGCCGCATGCAGAATGGAAGAAACTCTTTGTCAACTATGCATCTGACTGGGGACGGACTGCTCTCGAGAATATAGAAAGAACTTTAGAAATTAAACACTGAAAAACCAAAGCATCCAATCCAAAATGGACAACTCATTTTAATAGACTGATGTCAAAATAAGAAATAGAAATGATCAGTAAATACAACCTTAGTCATCAGGAAATTCGATCCAAAACTCCACAGAGATTGCATGTTACCCCAGCCAGATTGGCTTCCATCTAAAAGGAAAATAGCAACAAATGCTGAAATGTTGAGACAGAGGGAATTCTTCTATACTACAGATGGGATTGTAAATTTGTACGGCCACTATGAAAATAGTGAGTTCTTGAGTGTTTAAAACACTCAAGATAGAACCACCATATAATTGAGCTATGACATTCCTGGGTATATGTCTGAAGGAATCAAGGTTAGCATGGCATAGAGTTAACTGAACATCCAGATTAACTGCTGTGTTATTCACAATAGCCAAGATATGTAACCCACCAAGATACCCACCAACAGATTAATGAATGCAGAATGTGTGGCACTTATACACAATGGAGTTTCATTCAGCCTTTATAATTGGAATTCTGTCAGGAAAATGGATGGAACTAGAAATCATGATATTAAATGAAATAAAGTAGACTCAGAAAAACCTCCATATTTTCTCTCACATGTAGATTATGTAGATTATGCATGCATGTATGTATGTATGTGTATGTATTTATGCCAGCCATTAAAAGCAGAAGGGAGGCTATTGAGGGGTGGGGAGAGACTAACAGCAGGTGGCAAAGGAAGCAAGAGAGATAAATTGCGGTATGTGAAGAAAACTCAATGATATACATGAATTAAAAAGTGTCATTACGGACTTGGAGAGATGGCTAAAGCTAAAGGTAGCTAAAGGTGCTTGCTTCCAAAAGCTGCTGGCGTGAGTGTGAGTCCCCAGTGGCCATGTAAAACCAGTTGGATAAAAGGGTGCATGCATCTGGACTTTGGTTCTGGCTCTCTTTCACTCATTCTCATAAAATTAAAAAAAAATATTTTAAAGTGTCATTATTAAAGCCATTATTTTGTAAGCTAACTAAAGAAAACCAAATCTATAAAGCTAGAAGCTGGATGGAAGCTAGGGCTAGGACTGCAGAGATTCCCAAGGATGCTGGGAATGCTAAGCAAGAGAGCTTGACAGGAGCCGAGGCTGCAGAAGGCCTAAGATCATAACAGAGCTGAGCAAAGCAGCTACAGGCCTGGCCATTGCAAGAGGCCTAGAGAGCCACTGAGAATTGTCAACTCTGAGCTGAGGACACTGACACCCAAAGCTTGGAAGCTAGAATACGAGTCACTGTCACCCTAATCCCAGAGCAATCGGCCTCTTATCTTGAAGACCACCACAAGTCTCTGCCTTTGAACCTTATATTGGAGCCATAAACCTCTGGCTTTGAAAGCCTAGAGCCACAAGCTTCTGTTTCTCAAAGCCTAGAGCTCTAAGTTTCTGGATTTGAAAGCCTGGCCCATGAACCTCAGGCATATAACAGCTCAGGGCTGCCAATACTAAGTGAGCTAAGACCTGCCTGTTCTGGAGCCCATGCAAATAGAGAACCATTGTGGCAACAAACCTGGCACTCCTAAAACAACTCTCTATGCATCACATATTCTAATCTCTGTGAGGAACCCACTGCTGTGATTGTTGAAATAAATTTGAGGATAAGGTGCAGAGAGGCACAGTACTTCATACAAGGCCACACAGCCTATTCCTGTCAAAGCCAATATAGTTCAACATTCGCTACCACACAGTCTGAGTGAATAGTGTTAGAATAGAGTTTGATAATATCACAAAATCTAGATCAGATCACCTGAGCTGGGAAATGCTTTACTATTCTTCTTTTATCATTTCTTCGCAGTAAACAGTGGCTCAGAAAGGAGTAGAAGATAGGCCTGCTATGTCCTCAAAGCTGAGTCCTAGAGACAAACCAAGGGCATAAGGATAACAATAAATTCTGGCCTTCATCGAAAGCCAAACTAGGCCAATGAATCGTGGTATCTAGATATAACCAAATCACGAGGCAAGCGTGTAAGCAAAAAGAAGATAGCCTTCTTCTACTGTGGAAGGTGCATAGTAGAAGTACTTGTTTAATATTGTGAATTACTAACCCTGGTAGGAAAGCAAAATAGTGTAATTCCCACAGAGCTCTATTTGCACTATCTCACAAAATTAAAAATGCATTTACTTTTTGACTCATAAATATCCTTCTAAGTGTCTATCCTAAAGATAGAATAGCAAAATTTAGAAGTGAAATATGCACAAAACTACTCATTACACCATTATGTAAGCCCACATATCTGCCTTTGGTAGACCAGGTGAATAAATATGAGATCTTCACATAATGCCAACAATTAAATTGAATGAAGGAAGCTCTGTGTGCTACATCCATAATTTATTTAGCAAGAAAGGTGTGTTCGGAGTGACTGCAGGGCTCTACACTTTGAGCTGGAAAGGGGAATCTAAGAATGCTTGTCCATATTCAGTTACAATATTTTTGCTTATAATTTTTAAAAAAGTAGAGTGATAAATTAAAAATCTGTTTGGGGAAGGATAACGGCATGGATAAGACAGAATGTGCTTTATTTTACTGTTTTACTTTGGAATCTTGCAAATACCTTAAAAATTAAATCAAAAGAAAAGGGCAGTCTGGAACTAGAAAGCAATTTATGCAGAATGGTAATTAATAAAAGTCAGGAATTGTGTCAGGGAGGATGGGCAAAAAAAGACTAGATTTGATCAGTACTTCTATGCAAAATAATCATATTGAACCCCATTCCATTGTGCAATTAAACAAAAATTAATTATAAAAGATTTTAAAAGAGAAAGCAATGTAAAAGAAAGCAAAAACATCAAGCCAGTAGCTAGAAACTTGGATAATTATTCAACTAACCCTAAAACATGAAATTTTGTCATTGCATGACTACAGGTAATAATAACCTAAAATATGGAAGAACCCCGTGTCCTGTTAAGTACCTGCTCATAATACTAGTGTTCTCTACTTTGAAACTACCATAGTGTTATAAGATGATTAAGACTAAGGCTATTAGCTTAAGGGAGGAGAAATTTTAAAGTTCAAAGTTTAAATGTGGATTATAAATATCAGAAACAATCATCAGTTATGTTTTTCTTTCAATAAAAATAAGATTCCTTAATTTGTCTATTGGTGAAGACCCATCATATCCCAAATAATATACTCATAATACCGTTTTTTATGAAGAGGAAAGCTCTCCTTAGGGAATTACAGGGTCAGTGTGGAGATCTGGTGAAAGAAATGTCCCAAGTCTGATCTGCCTGTGCTTCAATGACCTTGACCTTGACTAAGAACAGAGGGCTACCTGCAAGCATTCCCACTAGCCAACATTAGAACAGAACACATACACACACACACACACACACACACACACACACACACACACACACTGTTAAAAAGCTCAAGGGTGTTTAATTTTTTATGAATTTCAAATGATATGTGATTAAGTGTTCTGGTCACATCTGAAGGCTCCCAGAGCACCAAGTCATTTTTCTGGTAGTTGATAAAGCATTTATCTTCACTACATAGACTCAATTTAAGAGTACACAAATAATGCATGAAGGAAAGTTAATCTTCACAGAAAAACTTTAGCTAATTAATGAGCAAAGCATGACAGAAATAGAAAATTCCCATTTGCAACATCTACTAAAGCATGAACCTAAGCAGTGACCATCAATGTATGCTAGAGCAGTTAGATACAAAGTTGAAGCGGGGGAGGGGGTTGAAAAGGTTGTTCAGTGGTCAAGGCACTTACCTGCGAAACCTAACTACCCAGGTTTGATTCCCCAATATCCACATAAAGTCAGATTCACAAATTGGTGCATGTATCTGGAGTTTGCTAGCAATAGCTAGAGGCCATAGCATTAATCATTCTCTCTCTCTCTCTCTCTCTCTCTCTCTCTCTCTCTCTCTCTCTCTCTCTCTCTCTCTCTCTCTCTCTCTCTCTCTCTCTCTCCAGATTTTACTCTGGCTCAATGGTACAGCATTTGACCACTGATGTCACTTCATTATGAATTGAAACATAACCTTTAGGATTCATGTAAAGACTCAATGGTCACCCTAAAGGGCACATCAGACGGACAGAACTCAAGTTTGCTAATCCATCTGAACTCTGCCTATGGAGAGGCAGCCTTCTGATATTTGATGTAAGGTGCATACATAGACAATATTATCTTATCTAGGGGGAAAAGGGAAGAATATAAAAAAGGTAAAATGAGGAAAGGAGAGGGGAAGAGAGGTGAGAAAACAAAAGAACAAGAAACAAAGGAACAGCCTCAAACTCAAGGTTTCTCACACTGTCAGCATTCTGCACGAGACAGTCCTTTGGGCACTGCACTGTGCATTGTAGGGTTTATGTAGCAGAAACCCCAGCCATGATCTTTGAGGCACTAGTAACACATACATACATCCAAGCTGTGACGATCAAAGTTGTCTCTACAATATTCATGGCGGTCAGATTCATGCCTGTTTAGAGCCATCACCGTTTAGAGTAAACGCAGGACACACAAGGGCTATGGGATGTGACAAAGATTCACAGACCGCAACCAGATTGGATGCTTATCAGACCGCCTCCTGTTTGGATCCAGCCTTTTCCTCTTCTTCCACCTGACTGATTACTGATGTGTAATCCACCCCTGATTGGCTTTTACCCCGCCTCTATGTCTAAGATAGGGCTACCAGAGAATCCATAAATGAGGTGCCACCTGCACGCAAGTATTTCATTTAGGAAGTATAGCAGGATTGATAGGGAAGTCAGAAAAGGAATACAGAGAAGGGAAGTAAAGTGATAGATGAAGCCAGCAGAGAATGAAAATCCCAGAGCTGAGCATTCACGATGAGGCTGTCATGCTGCAGCTCTCTAAGACCACTGAGGGCCCACTGAGCCTTTGGACAAAGACTGCACCCCAGGGAGAAGCCCAGGAGCTCTCCACAGTTTCAGGAAAGCACTCAGGGATGACAGATATTGGCAACTGAATCTATGCAGGAGAGTTATTCGTAGACAACTGATACTTAAAATATTTTACATTGGTTTTAATATACTTAAGTAAAAACAGTGAGAGAGGGCAGGGGAAATAATACAGGCAGGCAGTGATCAGGACTGAAGCTGTGACAGGTGTGTTTTATTACTGGTATCTCTGGTCTTGTGTAAGTTTGAAGTTTTTCGTTATAAAGTTTCTCAAACTATCACCTAATGTCATTAAAAATTTTTGACTCCTGGGCGTTCCATCTCTTCTCTTTCAATTGCCCTCAGTAGTTTGGCTCCTTGGCTTATTCTTCTCACATCAATAAAATAATAAATGAAGATCACATAATGTTACATTTTTATGGGATACACAATTTGAATTTGGCCAAATTCAAGCTTGAATCTGGCTAAAATAAGTGATTTTATTATAGATTAACCTAAATATAAAATTCCTATGAAAATATTTAGACTACGGAAAAGATAAACTAAGAATAGACTTATAAAAAATTAAAGCGAGACTGGGGCACTTGTGTGTATAACTTAGGAGAAGAAAATAGCAGACATTTCACAAGGAAATTCAGCCCACAAGGCAACAGAAGATGAAGCCTGAAACCCATGAACAATTTTTAAGTATCTGTAGCAGCTCCTTGAAATATCAATACAAAATGTAAATCATACATGAAGAAGAGCAATTAAACCACTGTTCCAAAGACTGGACGTCTCCTGTGGCCTAACTTGTATGGGCTGTAAGAAACTCAAATCAGTATTCAATGAAAAATCATGCTCCCTTGAACTCTGTTGACCACTGATGAATGAATCCATTATGAAATCTGTAAAAGAAAATAAAAAACCACATTTTGCAATGGTTTTGTCTTTTCTTGCACATTAAAATTTTCACTCCTCCTAGGGAAAAGTTCAAGAGGAGTGTGGACACAGTATTATGATTCTGTACAATGTGTCATTTAAACAAATGGAAAACATTTATCATTTCATTTTCTAATACTCCTAGTGTGACAGTTAACTCCTTCAGGCGCTTGAGAGGGAGGTGTTTCTAGCAAGAGTTCAAACCTAGGTGCTAAAACTGATTGGTCAGGTATGAACCAACCAGCTGTCTCTCTAGCTTACGTGGTGGAGGTCCTAAAAAGTCACTGAAACAAAGTTCAGTCTCTTATTCCTGTACATGGCGTTTTAGGAGAAGGACTTACAGGCCTTAGAAAGGTAAGACCTTCCCCCACCCCAGCCATGGCTGGTGTTCGGGAAGGCTCCAGATTTTTTTCCCTCATGATGGGCGCCCTCTGTTATCTTTTCTTCTTTTGCTTGCTTAGCTGAATAGCATAGATTTTGTTAAACCCTCTCCCACGTGTTCTCTCCACACTGGTGGCTGGAGAACTCTGTAACTCCCCATTCTCTTTTAAATAAAGTCTCCCACTATACCTTATCCTCTGGTGGCCTATAATTTTAATTGTTTAACCTTATAGACAAAACTTTTAGTGACAAAGCTTCTTCATTTGACAAAATTCTCAGCAATCTGACCCAGCCAACCCTTCTGAGCATGTCACCCGCTACCCCCTTCCTTTCTGTGTACCAGCAACTAGGATGATAACCAGGTCCCATGAATGTGTTTCTACTTTCTACTGACCCCACTTACCAGGACTCCCTCTCCTCTGATGCTCTGCCTTTGAGATGCAGCCATGAGAAGTGTTGTTATATACTCCTCAATCCCATTAGCTCTTTGAACCACTGTTAGATCAAATGTACCCTTTGTATGCTTTTTCTTTGCCCTAAATGAGACTGTGCGCTTTTTCAAGCATTGATTACAGATATTTTCCTTAGACCTCGCTGGTTATGGGTTTGCTGGATTCCAATAAAGAAGTGCTATGCAACAGGAATTACACAATCCACCTCCTCACTTCACCTGGTGCAACTATATACCTCTGGGTGATTGGTTGTTGCTTAGATGGGTTGGGTGAGATATGTAAGTGTATTTTAGGAAGCTGAAAAATAAGATACAAGTGAACTCACTTAAGAATGAGCTGACAGAATGCATCACAGAAGAAGCTTTCAGAAGGAAAAAGGAAAGCTGGGGCAACCACAGCTCTGGAGAGGAGCAAGGCGTCAGTAGAGGAGAGCAGGGGACGAAGAGGGGGAGCTACTCACAGTAAGAAGAAAACTAAGTGCTGATTCAATTCAATGGGGAATAGAAATATAAAGCAAGAGAGAAACCTTCTAAAGGGATATTGGGAGGTACTCACTGCGAGACAGGTCAGACTCCTCTCCCCTGTCTTTCATTCAATGCTCTGACATTGAACTTTGTGTGGTTTTTAGCTATGACAAATTTTAAAACTGACTTTAGGGTGAGGGTAAGAGTATTGCTGATTCAAAGGAATCTAATTACAATATATTAGAGGGAATTCTAGAATCACACAATATTTATACTTGAATATTATACAGTCTGCAAGGCTAGATTTAAGCAAACTTTATAGAAAGTTTTCAATCACTCATTCTCTGCTTTTAGTTTCATTATACTTAGATTAGCCTTTTAAAGAGGAAGACCATAAGGTATTATTAAGGACAACTATAATATACACTATACTCTAAAACTGTTAGTTTCTTTTCTCATAAAAATGCTATCCTCAGAGCCAAAATTTCTCATTAGGTATGGACTTTAGGAGAGGCAGTTTAGGACTAAATGGAAGAATAAATCATATGTAAGAAAACAGATTATATATCTGCCAGTCTTTAACTGGTACCACAGTCACATTCTTGGTACTATCCTACCTTCAGTGAAATTTACTCGGAACATACACTGAGGAAGAGAAATTTGTATGGCATAATATCTCCCCATGCTTCGCTTTGAGCAGAAGCTGAGTCAGCCATGTCAAAGATTGACTAGTAAAGATGCTGACAGTATAAATTGCAAACTTGTGCCTTCACTTTGAGGATTAAAATCTTGAAACTGAAATTTAGCATAAGACAATAAACCCCTGATCTTACCAAACGCAGCTGAGAATTTATATGCGTATGCGCCTTCGAGTCTTAGCAAAGTCATCATCATTTACATAAAGTCTAAACTTCTACCACAGTGCTCATCATTGTCATCTAAGAGCAAATGCTTGGATGAAAATGGTTATGAGAAGAATTCCTTGAGCTGCCTGCAATCAGCAGACCCCAGGTACACAACTTGACACAATTTAAGGAACTGAAAAGATGGGACGTCACCCTTATTCTACAAGCTGTGACTGCTTATTAGGAAATTAAAACAGAACATCTTTACCTCCTTGAGACAGAAGGAAGAGGTAAATGGGCTCCTCTGAGAAACAGGCACCTTAGAGAAGTGTCTCCTTGGTCACTCACCACTAAAAGTAGTTCTTGATAATGACCAGCTGGCTTCTTAAGAACTCTGCATGCTGCTGATGCACGAATGGTGACCAAAATATTTCTCTTTAAGCCTTAGCCACTTTGGAATCTGTGTTTAGGGAACACAAAGCCAGTGCACTTTAGTCTAAAGGGTACCTTCTCCATGACCTGTGACCCACGGCTATCAGAACCTTCTCCTTGAATGACCTGTAACTGAAGGCTATCAGACACAAAGAAGCCCAGCAAGAACCAGGGCTCCCTGCCCAGTAGCCAGCACGATTGACATCCCTGGGAGGAAATGAATAACTGGCTAATGAGTTTAAATCCCCACTCTTAGTTTAAAAGTATGTGCCCCATAGACTCAGGGGTTTTATCAAAGCTTGTCTTCAGCTGCCTGGCTGGAGGTGGTATCACTGTGGGAAGATCCTGGGGTTCATCCCTAAGGTGTGTTTGGGAGTGGATCTGATTTCCAGCCCAAAGGTATGCAGAGAAGTCTGACCTCTAGCTGGATCCCTGCTGTTTTCAGCCCCTTCATGCTTGCTGCTTTTGTTTGGTTGTTTCTCTCTGTTCAGATACATGGAAATAGCTTATTTCACCACTGATGCAACTTCCCCCCTGACCTATAAGCTTTCATTGTTCATCCCAGCAACATAGAAACTTACTACAACACACACCCATACTGGTTACCATAACTGAAGGAAAAGTATACAATCTGGATTCAGGTGAACTGGGATAAGTCTTCCTCACTTAGATACTGTTTTAACATCCCTAGTATGAACATATTGCTATTATTGTAATATTTTATTGTATATTATTGTTGAGGTTAAATGAGGTGCTAGGAATGAAATATTCCCAATAAATAATAAAATAGCATTCATTGTTGTCAATAACTCATAATCAATGTCAGCACTCCTACAACTGAGAATGAGTTCATAAACTGGAGAATAAAACTCATCTGTTTTATGTATTTCAATCCTATAGGCAAGAAAGGTTTTTAAACCTTATATCAAATTTAGACAATGTGATATAAGGGCTGAGAAGGTGGATCAGTGATTAAAGGCATTTGCTTGCAGGCCTGTCAGCCCAAGTTGAATTCCCCAGCACCCACATAAAGCCATATTCAAAGTGGCACATGCATCTGTAATCACAAAATCCCTCCAGCTATGGGAGGTGAAGCCGGAAAAACTTGGAAACTAACCGCAGTAGCAGCAGCAGCAGCAAGAAAGACTCTGACTCAAAAATTAGAAGGGGAGAAGTACCTGAGAAAGTCCTCTGACCTTCACATACATGCCGTGACAAGCACATATGCATACACACACACACACACACACACACACACACACACACACACACACGCGCACACACACACACACACAAGAAGAAATAATGGGAAAAAAGAAAATTAGATTTATTAGATTATGAGTCAGTTTCTACTAAAATGTTTCATATTAATTAGATAAAAATTATCCAAACCTAAGAATTTTAGACCTTTATCATCATACAAATCATCTTTGAAATGACAGCTCATTCAAAAGGTATATTTTTAATAACATTTGGAATATAAATGACAAAGACCAAAAAAAGCAAAATAGTTATTGGATTAGGTAAGCCTTAATAATGGTTATAATGTGAAGAGCATACGAAGAAACATGCTCTCTAAAAGATTTGTTATTCCTCAATTTTAGGTTTTATTAAGAGAATTACATTATGTAAAATTATACTACGTTCTTGCCAACAATGGCTAGAACACTAAGGTAAGATCACTGAATTATACCTTAAGAGGAAAATTAATGAATAATAATGTGCTGCAGATAGGTTGAGTATTTGAAAGCGCATTTATGTGCACAAAGGTTAAATGAACTTGGACTATTAAGTTTAGCTTTTAAAAACAGGAAGGAATAACAGTTATCTCTAAATATTTGAATAGCCATTATCATTAGTCCCAGAAAATAGAATTAGACATAAATGCAAATAGCTTCAGGCAAATTGAACTTATGGGTTTCCTGCGAATATTGAATGATATTGAAAAAAATAATGGACAACTACTTGAACACTGTTGAAAATATTTTCATATTAAATGGAACTAGAAAGAGAAAGTTATTCTATATCCCATAGAAAGTCCCCTCACACTCAAATATTGTTTCAATGGCTTTGTTTCTTTCACAGCTTAATTTAAAATAAGAATATACAGCTGAGAGATGCCAAAATTTTTACATGGTCCTTGTTTGAACCGTTTGTACTAGTGTATCTCTGAAACTCAAAGAAGAAATTATATCTTGGATTGAAAAGTATTGACTGAGCAAAGTGGACTCCTGACAAACTTAAAATAGAGAAAAGTTACACACACACACACACACACACACACACACACACACACACCACATGAAATGTCCCTTCAAGGATGCTGAGAAGTAAGAGAAGCATCAGACAACATCCCCACAGCTGTTTAAATCATGCATTGCACTGAGACATATATATATATATATATATATATATATATATATATATATATACTGACACACACCCAGCACAGCTGATCTAAACAGCAGATTCAAGGACCCAGCCAGCCTACCAGAGTCCACAGCCTGACAGGAAGTGAGCCAGCCTCATACTCAGCTTGGGTGAGACCAGAGGCCATCGCAAGAGGTAGCAGAGCAGTCTAGGTCAGCCTTGCCATCGTTATATAGGCTGGGTTTTGAGAGTGAATTTGTCTCATTTGATATATTTTGATTTATAGTGCCTTTTTGTCTTTTTCTTCTGTCTTTCCTGGGGGCAGTGTCTCACTGAGTCCCAGGCAGACTTAGAACCTAGCATAAACCAGAAATCTTAGCTTCCCAGTGAACAGGATAAAGGGTGTAATTTAACACCCACCCTTAGGAACTTTGGCTTTGTTGGACTGCCTGTTTAATGCCTGCTCTTGCATAAATACTAAGTACTGCTTTTGTTTATGTGTGTATATCACCCATTTGTATATTGGAACTGAGTTTTGCTCCACCCAGCCTACTACAATATTTGTGTAGCAGGAAACTACAACTCATTGGGTCACTTCTGTGGTCACTCTGGGAGTAATCTTAGAGCCATACCCTGGCACATTAGGCTCCCACCCTGAAGATATGTAACTGCTGATTCTTAGACATGTAGATGTCTAAGAATAGAGCAGATAATTAGGAAAGCCAAGCACTGAATTAACTCAAGATGCAAAATCTCTGTTATAATACAAGAAATACAAAAAAACCAAGACAATATAATTCCACCAAAAACTATAAGTCCATCAGAAATGGCCTCCAATGAGGCTGACTTAGATGAAATGCCTGACAAAGAATTCAAAAGAATGATTTTAACTCTGTACAAGGAAAACAAACTCCAGAAGGAGAACACAGAAAACCAACTTAAGGAAATAAGGCAGAATCCTTCTGGTTGTTGCCTCCACGAAATGCAGCTTTCCATAAAACATAAAAATAAACCAATTACTTTTCAGTAATTGATACTGATGCTCTGCAATTCCCACCATGTAGGAGAGACACATCTGCTCAGGTATGAGGCATGGAAAATCATCAACTAGTTGGCACTAGAAACGTGAATGTGTGGGTCAACACATACTTAGCCATTGAAGGGCTAGGGTTGGCCAGAGGACCTCCATTTTGTTAACTGTTATGACTGCTCTGTAACAGGAAAAACTGCCAACTCTCCTGGGCCCCCACCCCAACCAATCAGCTCCTAGTTTCCCCCAGAACCCAGGTCAAACTAACCTACCTGTTTCTAGTTTCCTCAGTAACCACGTCAAATTGAATATTGTACTATTTCCTAGCTGCTACTATAACTTCAAGTCCCTGCTACTCTACCCCACCCCTGGGTCCAACCAATCCTGTTAAAGTCACCATGGCAGAGTGTGCCAACATCCTGATTCTGAGACCACTTGTTCCTAAGAGTGGACCCCAGGACATCTCCTCACCTGGACCTGGCCAATCCTGTTATAGGTTACCCCAACTCCTCCCTCCGGCCACTGGGCAGCATCTGTTTGTGGTTTTTCTCTGTAAAAAGCCTTCAAGCCAACACTTCAGGATGCAGTCCCAGCTTCTCATTCTGGTTGTGTCCCTAATCTATTAGCATACAAGTCTGTGGCAATAAATTTTTTTCTGCTTCTGAGCTCATTTGGTTCCTACCTCGTCATTTGCACA
>PVHP010039786.1:7500-16207 GCA_004024765.1 Zapus hudsonius | reverse complement strand
ACCATTCCGGACGTTGAAGGGTTTCTCGATGCTGATCGATGCAGTCTGTGGTTTCTTCAGTAACAGGGTTTTGCCTCAGGCCTGGGGAGGGCACTCAAGAGCTTTGACAGAATTCTGTCTTGTTGGAATCTCATGAGTCGCTTTGGTCAACAGCTCAGTGAGGGAAGGAACCAGTGGTTGGAACCAGGGGTTGTCAGGCTGATCTAATTATTCACAGGCTTAGCCTTTCAACTTTTGAAGAATGGGGAAATAATGAAGAATGGGGAAATAATTTGTTATGTATGTTATGGTCTCACATTTGAAGCTTATACAAATTCTATTCTCTTCTAGGCCAGCCCTTATTTGGTCTGGATTTGTGTGCCCAGAGGACAAGGGACAATTTCCTATTCTGTTCCTGCACAAAGCCAAGACTGCAGTTCCCTTGACATTTGAATAGGAGCTTAGAATTTTGCTGTGATGCCAAGTTAGAAATATGATGAATAATGATACATGGTTTAAAATTGGCCTTGTTTCTTGATTCTACAGAGTCAGATGGGAATATAAACTTTATTTCTTAGGTGGGATGCTAAACGTTTTCAACTTGCTCAGCTGGTTGCCATGGTGGATATAGACTGGCATTCACAAACTGATGTATCTTGTTTCCCAATTTGCTTGAATAGAGAACTGATTTTCTTTTATATTCACCCACTTAGACCATGTTTTGTAAAATGCCTTGTTTCATTTCATTTCATCATTTATTTACCTGCAAAAGAAAGTCCACAATTCAATGTTTCTTCATCTCTTCATAACTTTCTATATATTTCTTGCTCCATTCATGTAACAAAAAGGCTGTTTTGATGTCTGAGTTCACTTAATGCATCTCTTCCATCAACCATGGTTCCATCCAACGTGAATCTCCTATCCATTGACGCAGACTTGTTCCTATGCAAAATGACTTCTTATGTTTACCTTCATCCTTCCTTCCTTCTCTCCTAGGTTAGTTTCCACTGCATCTCCTCCTGGGCTCTTTTTATATATATCACTATTTTATACTTCCCAATTGTATTATTTATTTTCTTTGTTGGTGTGACAAAGTGCCTGACAGGGGCAAGTTAAGGGAGGAAAGGTTTATTTCAGCTTGCTGGTTCAGGGAATATAGTCCATCCTGGCAGGGAATGGATGGTGCTAAGAGCATGTGGCAGCTTTTTAAAACTTACCCCCCTCTCTCTTGCTTTATCAGACAGAGATAAGGAGAGAGAGAGAAAAAAGAATAGAGAGCAGAGGAAGAGAGGGTGAGGGAGAATGGGCACACCAGGGTGTTTTGCCAACTGAATCCAGACATATATACCATTTGGTACATCTGGCTTTATGCAGGTACTGGGTATTTGAACCTGGGATATCATACTTTGCAAGCAAGTGCCTTTAACTGCTGAGCCATCTTCCCAAACCCTTATTTAGTTTTTTTTTCTAAGAAATGAAACATTGGTTCATTAAGACATAGAAATTCAATAAAACTTGTAAGTCCCAGGAAGCTTCTGAAATTTGCAAATTCATAAGTACTCTATTCAAGGTTCTATAAGCATCAACAATTGCTGGAGAGAGAGAGAGAGAGAGAGAGAGAGAGAGAGAGAGAGAGAGAGAGAGAGAGAAGAGAGAGAGAGAGAGAGAGAGAGAGAGAGAGAGAGAGAGAGAGAGAGAGAGAGAGAGTCCAGCTGCTGGAAACGTATGCATGAAGCTTCAGGAATGCAGCTTTGGTGAGTTGTGCCCTGTCTGTGCTGGACAGGCTTTTAAGAGCTGCTGTACTTAAACATCTGTGGTCCTGTAGCTTTCTACCCATACTTCTGCAGGTAACTCCAATAAAGTCACTTCATGAAGCTGAAAGTGGGTGGAATGAATGTCTTTGGATTCTCATCAATGTTCTGTCTCAGGTGAACAGACACCGTTTCACGTCTGCCCAGAACAAGTCACACAGCAGCTCCTCATGTTCACTCAGCAATCAGGAAACCAAGTGGTTAATGCTTGTCGTCTGATATTTTGCTTTTTATTCAGTCTGGGAATATAGCATGGAATGGCCAAACCCATAATTATATAATCCCATATGAATTAACCTAATCAAAAAAACCCTTCACAGAAAAAACCTAAACGTCTGTCTCCTAGGCCATTCTAGATCCTGTCAAACCATTACAAGCCCACCACATGTGCTGAGACATTCATACATATTCTCTTCAAACCATAACTTTTCATCCTGATCTCCATAGTTTTGTGTTGTGAAATGGATTCAATCAAATCATAAAAGTCCTATAGTCTTTAATAATCCCAATACTGCTCAAAAGTCCAATGGCTCTTCTGATATGTAAAAGGACTGCTTGAGAGCTTCTGTAATAATTAATAAACTATTGATTTCTAATATGATATAACAGAGTAAATATGCCAAAGGAGAAGAATGGGGGATCTCAGAGCTCTGTGTCCAGCATCTCTGGTTCTGATAGAATCGTCTGGGTTCCAAGTGGCTGAGGTAGCCACATCCTCCAGCTTTGCTGAATGCAACACACATGGGCTCCCTCTCTGCTCAATGCCTGCAGATTTCCTTGGCAGATGAACCATGACTCTTTATCTCTGGCACTCCAGGGGTCTCCATTTCTACTTACGCTACAGCTTCACACAATGACCTCTCAGGGCCTTCTTGCAGGGATTCCAATCCTGTCACATGTTATATAGCTGCAGTTGCTCTTTGGAATCATGGTATAAAACTACAAGACCCCGCCCCCCTTAATCTTGCACCTTTCAGAACTGCAAAACCAGTACCACTCGTATGATGAAATCAAGTTCTGTTATCACCTTGGGATGGAGCCAGGCCCCCTTGAACAACAGTTCTGCCAGAGTTTACATGTAAATTCTTCAGCAGCAGTTCAGTTTAAGCTTTCTCCTTTCAGATGAATTTGGATTTTCACAAGATGAAGTCTTCAAGGAATTTTTTCCCTACTAATTTCTGAAAATAATAGCACAAATCCAAGAAAGAGTGTCTATATAGTTCTAGGCACTTATCTCTGGTCAATATGTGACCTAATTTGTGGATTTAAAAATATAAAAATTATTTTCTCTTACAAAAATAACTAATTCATCTTCAACTAGTAAAATGAATTTGATATTATAAATGTAATATGACAAGACAAAATTAAGTCAAAATATTTATGAAACTTACATATTACTTCCAGGATCTTTAATGCATTATTAAGAACTGTATCCATCAACCTGCAGATTTCATAGCCATGTTGATGGAGTTTAATGTGTTTTTTAAATATTCTGAAAGACTAACAAATGAAGCTTTGTTCAGTTTCAAAGTATCTGATGGTGTCATTTGTGGAACTTCTAATAAATTTGATAATTTGTTTGCCAAATAATTAGACATTACAATTGAAAACAAGCAACTTCTTGGTCAAATAAATATCACAGTTTTCATTATCTTTTCTGAGTAACATTTTGAATAAAACAATGAACCTTAGAAAATGTCTAACAATTGATAGTGCCTGAATCACAATAATTTAGAATCTTTAAAATATCTATTTTGAGACACATTGAAAATTTTATTTTGTATCTTTGAAACATATCCCAATGCTAAGACTCACTCAGAAAGCCATATATTGAAATTCACAATAGAATATTAGTGATTGACATTATGATGCAGATATTCAGAAAGCTCTCCTAGCCAAAGCATTTGATAATAAACCTGTGATAACCAACATTCTGTTCAAAGATATACAGGTCTGGAGACAATGGATACACAAACTCCATCAGGTAAAACCTAAAAGTCCACAGTATAAGTATTAATGAGGCCATAAATAAACTGGGAAATTTAGAAATGTTCACTCCCTTTGGAAAATAATTTTCTATGATTAAACAAGGTTGAAGGTGTCCATTGCTGTCTCTTACTCAGAGTTTATCCCAAATGATGCTGTACTACTGCTCCTTTGCACACCACTCTGAGGATGGGGATTCGATAATGGTGCTGTTTAAATATTAAAATGAATTGAAGTAAA
The DNA here is from genome assembly GCA_004024765.1 of Zapus hudsonius. NCBI lineage: Eukaryota > Metazoa > Chordata > Mammalia > Rodentia > Dipodidae > Zapus > Zapus hudsonius. The sequence continues at coordinate 12,191 of PVHP010039786.1, read as the reverse complement.
AAAAGCTGATGAAGTATAGAATTTTGATTCAATGCAATCATTATCAAAACAGGACCATTGCAGAAGAACAATGAATATGAATGTAATATCTGCATGCAACATTAAACTTAATGTGAAAGGCATAAAGAGGGAAATTGGTGCATTTAAAAGATTGCATAAATGATGCTTCTGGTTACATGAATACCAAAAAATACTCAAATCAAGAAGTGTCTAGTATATGGACTCAAATGTAGTAAATAAACAATCAACTAAGCAATTTTAATAAATGAGAGAAAGATGATATTTGGGAGCGTAGATAAGAAGGGGGAAATTGGGAACAAAAATGGAATGATTGATTGATACTTAGACATCTAAGATATTTCACATTCTCACTTACCCCTAGCTGTAAATAGCACTTTGTACAAATTTCCTATTTAACAAAAATTTATTTGCAGAAACTCAAATGAACATGCTAGGTGTTAACCACTGGAAACAAAATATTGTTTTACCTGTACATCATTTTTAAGTCTGTTGCTTTAGATAAGACTCATAAGAACATCAACTTAGCTAACACAAAAGAAAAGGCAGATGGAAGCCCTCTATCCCATGGTCTGGTCCAGCAAGCCCACGGAAGAGAGTCCTCAGCGGTTGGGGACAGGGAGGAGGGAAGTGGGAGTACCATCCTAAGACTTGCTCATGTAATGTATGTAATTATTGACAATAAATATGGGGAACAAAAGAAACACCAGATGGAATGCATTGTAAAAGGAACGATTTCTCATTCAATGAATGAGGACTGAAATGCTTATTCAGGCATTATGGTGCTGAGAATTGGGATATTGCACATTAGAGACAGGGGTGGATTCTCCCTTTTCTTCCTTTTCTACCTGTACCCTCCCCTCCCATTTGCTCTCTTAAACTTGTCTCTTTTGCCAGCTCTCTGCTGACCAAAGTCCTCTGCTTGTCTGTAGGCTCCCCTCCTGTGTGAACTCGAACTTGTCTCCTTTAGCAGCTCTCTGCGTGTCTGCAGGTTTTGTCCTCAGTGTGTTGGTTCCCCGCACAATCTACCAGCTCCTTTGCAGATGTTTTCACTTCAACTGTCCATGGTTTCTCTGCCTCTTACTATATAATTCTCAGGAAACCATATTTTCTTTTCTTTAATATTTTATTTATTTATGAGAGAGAGAGAGAGAGAGAGAGAGAGAGAGAGAGAGAGAGAGAGAGAGAGAGAGAGAGAGAGAGAGAGAGAGAATGGGCATGTTAGGGCCTCCAACCACTGTAAATGAACTCCAGACAAATATGCCCTCTTGTGCATCTGGCTTTATATGGGCACTGGGGAATCGAACTCTGGTCCTTCTGCATTGCAGGAAAATGCCTTAACCACTAAGCCATCTCTTCAGCCCAGGAAACCATATTTTCTGCACATATTGGTGGTTATGGATGATTCCAGGGTAGGTGCCTACCATTCAGTCAACATCCAGCAGCAGAGGGAGTGGAATGAGGTAGAACATCTGTAGAGGCTTTCTGAGGAGACTATGTCTAGCCCTCACATGTGTGTTACATTGAGTGGTATGTCCTTTCTCCACTTACAGATCCTACTATTTCCACTCTGAACTAAATATGAAGGATTAAAAACACATTTTCCCAATAGACATTGTGGTCTCCTACCTTTCTCGAATTGCAGTGTGCAGAATCCACAATGCAAAGCTCCTCAGCCAGAGATGAGGAAGTGATCAGCCTCCATGAGATAAGTTCCCTCACAGAGCGTTGAAATGCCTTCTCCATAATATTAACTTCAGCTTCACCTTCCTGTCTCACAAGCTGGGAGCAGAATGGAATTGCTAAGCTCCTGTTTCCCTCTCCTTCCCACTGATCCCTTCTAAGAGATGCCATTTCCCTTGCCAGTCAAATAACTCCTCTTAAACCAAGGCTTCCTCTTTCAAAATTCCAAGGGTTTTATTAGCTAAAAAAATTTTCACCCTAAGAAAACTGGATCATGTCAGTTTGATGGATAGATTTTCCATTTAATCTTTCTTTATAGGATGAAAGAAATGGAAAAGGCAATCAAAAGAGTATGCATGCATAGGCAGAGAGTTAATTCAAATTTAGAAAAGCAAGTCATCTGAGCAGAGTAGAATATTGTCTCCTCCTCTCAACACATATCTGGAAATTCTCCTGATATTTCTGATAGTTTTGAAATTCTGAGTTCTTCTGTGAATGTTCTTGGAATAAGAATCTACAAATTGAATTCACCACTCTCTAGTGACCACTGGATTGCTACTAGGTTGCACCCTTATGAGATGCTTCGGGGAGAATGTGGGGAGAATAGAACTTCCTATTTCTGACTTCAGTACTGTGGTGGTTGCATTGGGAGTGGGGCAATTCCTGACTACTGGAAGATGGGAAGCAGAGGATTCCAGATGTGATTAGCACAACTCCTCAACTTTCCAGGACTGGCTGATGTAGTGCCTTCAACATCATATGACATGTGTTGGTGAACAGACCCTGGCACAGTTATTTGAACCTCTTTGTATCATACAGTGTCTCCTTCCTTCTTTTCTGTTGTGTTTGCTTTCTCTTCTAATTCTGGTCTTCTAAAAATACATGTAGTCAATTTCCTGTAAAAAATAACTTTGCTTTAAATACTTGGGGTGTCTTTTGTTTTACTTTCACAACTCAGATTCATACATTACAGCTATCATTGTCTATTCTGGTTACCCTATGGGTTATCAGTGCTGAGAAAAGAAGACATGTGACTGAAGCAGACAAGAGGAATTTCAGAGTAAAACTAGAAACTTACATGCTTTGCCAGTGTGACTTTCTCAGTGACACCTCACTGTGAGATACTGAAATTTTCAAAAAAAACAAAAAACAAAAAAAACACCTCTATACCTTACATATATCTATGCCCAAAATTAAGTGCTATGGTTTAAAATAAAGTTATTGTTAATTTTTAAAATATGAGATCGAACTTTTAAACATTAAAGTAGGATGTCTTTCACAGAATTCTTATTTTCAATTCCATGAAATGAGACTTCTTAGCAGAGTAGTTGAAGTGGTTAGAAGTCTCTTAATTCTCCCTAAGTTAGGTCTTTATATGCAATAATATTTTATATGATTGAAAGTTGAGGGCATTGTAGAAAAACAAATGAACTTCAAACTGTTGCCATAAAAATGTACCATATCAGGACAAGAATTGTTGGTCTGTGACTGTCCTCCCTGTTGAGGCAATGACAATCCAATGTGAACTTTATAAATGATAGTCACTATTTTTGAATAATCCATTCCAGAATTCTGTTTCAAGCTATTTTTTAAATCAGTGTGTATGGCTGAACTGTTTTGCTTGAGTTTTTAAAGTAACACTTGGATATGATTTAACTTTCTTCTGCTTTTCTCTAGCTATAACAATTTTAGCATATTTTTCTTTTTCTGTTAAACAACTGAAAATAGGAAAGCCATCACAAAGTTCTATTTGTGGTTGTGTTGGCAAAGCAGAAAAATCATGTACGTAGACTGGTACATACTTTACTCTTTTCACAGAGCCACCGAGCTTATAAAAGTGAGTGTATATCCAAACTTCTATTCAAGTTCATGGAACTTTTTATTTCAAGTTAAAGAAGGCCTGGGCACAAATATATTTGATTTATTAAACACTATACCATACAAAGTAAGTATCAATGTTTTTTTTATATAGGCTAATCTTAAATCAGAGGCAGGAAAGAGTGCTAGGGTTGTATGCACTATGTGATAATTACAGCCTAAATGGATTTAAGTTTAAAATAAGCCTCTCAGAAAGAACCACTAGGATCATTAAATAGTAGCTTTGTTTTCTATAAACTCGAGGCCAAAACAAAATACCAAAATCTGAGAGAACTGGGCCTCTCATTGTGGTCTCTGAGAGCAAGAAGCTATTAGGTTTTGGGCATGAACTCCAATCATAAGAAAACACAGCACCACATGTCTGCCATCCTCTCTGTCTCCTTCTCCAATACTCTTCTTCTATGCCAGTAATGTGGACAAGTTCCTACTGGGTATATGTGGAGAAAATTTCATAGAATCAGTTGTATTTGAACTCCTTTAAAAACATGTGGATTGTACAATGTGAGGGGGAGGCAAGGAAAATCAGGCTGACTTATACAGAGGAGCATACTTTACTCAGTGGAATATTCTATAAAAGATAAAATGCCTGGCTACAAAACACATGAAGTGCCTAAAACAGGTCAAGGAGAACAGAAGATGCTTAGATTCTCGTGTGGTTGAGGCATGGATTTGGTGACAAACATAAAGAGCCAGAATTCTATCAAGGACAAAATAGGGATGGAACACTGGTATCCATTTTATTAATACAATTTTGAGATAAAAACAAAGAGAGTCTCTTGTGTACCAGATGTTGTCTTGGAAGGGAAATTCCCTTCATGTGTTCTTCCTAAAGCATTAAGAACAAGAGAAAGACTATGGGATGTGTGTACATCAAAGGAAATTGCTGTGATGGCTAAGATCTGCTGTCAACTGGATCAGATTAGGAATAAAGTAAGGGACATCTCCTCTGGGTAGGTCTGTGAGGGCATTTCCAGGAAGGATTGATGGAGGAAGCAAGAGCCTCCCTGAGAGTGTGTCCCCTTTTTGGTGGCAGACTACATATAAGGAAGCTCTGAGAGAACACAGGATCTTTTGCCTGGCTGTCCATCTACTCCTTTTCTAGCTTAGCTTCT
>PVHP010039786.1:0-2500 GCA_004024765.1 Zapus hudsonius | reverse complement strand
AGCAGGGTGGCTAAAATATCCTAAACGGAACTCAACTTTATGCCTATCTCTAACTCATATAAAAGACCCACAAGACTAGGGTTAGTTTGAGCACAAGTCATTCTTTTTAGACTCTTTTTAAAAATATCTTTATTATGAATAAGTTTATATATTGGATAAGCAAATCTTATGAATGTATCCCCATTTTCCCCCTCTCTGTCCCCTACCCGCTGGGGTACTTCCTCGGTGTGCATACTGGATCTGTCCATAGGATAGGGGGTTATGAACTGCACTTGAGGTAGCCAGTTTTTCATTGTTTTTTTTTTCTTTCCCACTTGTGTATTTTTGCTGAAGGGGGCAATGTCTCTGGATATTCTCCCCCACCATGGCTCTTTGTACAGACTCTTAACTCCAAAGCATTCTGAGTACGATAGAATTTTAGTAAGGACGACATCAGGGTGCTTTTCTGTTTGGGTGCTGATATGAAAAAGCTCAGTCCCTCTTCACATGCAAGGGCATGCTCATAATTCTGATGTCCCTATTAGCAGAATGAGAGGAGCCAACACGAATGACCACTCCCTGTACCCTGTGAGCATTCCTGTATATCGAACAGCTTTGCCAATGTTGAAGCTGCATCTTAGTTTGTAACTTAAAACCACTGAGAGAGGATAATGTTTTCTATTGCTTTTAAGAGGAAAGAGCGACATAAACTTAACCTGAATGACATCAGAGAAAAATTTTATCAGCTACCCGGGTAGTCATTTTTAGGGTTATTTTAATCAAAATTTTATAATTAAAAAAAGACAATAAACAATAAAAATTTTGGTATTTTCATGAACGAAGAAGGGAATGTATTTTTTTCTATTTTATGAAGTAATTTGTGGTTTGACAAGAGAATATTTACAACTTACTTGCTCCCTCTCCTAATATGTACACATTTGAGATAAATTTCCATTCATTGCCTATGTGGGGGCCATTTTACACCACAAAATGCCCTATCGCATGGTATAGCAGAGTCCAAGCACAAAACATGCTTCATCATAGGTTCTGTTATTCAGATGGAACAGAGGCTGCACTTTACACTATTGGGAATCTGAACAAGCAGTAGACAAAAATCAGTTCCTTGATTTGGAATTTTACTTGTGTAACTAAGTTCATGCATTTCTACTTTCTAGATTATTAGTTGCTTAATAGCCATTTACTTATGTACACATGTGACGTGCATTTACCCAGGGTCTGTGCCAGGTATCCAGACCTGAGATGACAACATCTCTGACCTTTAGGAGATTTGGGTCCAGTCAGAAGCAGAAACCTGTGAGAGCAGAGACTGTACCACATGAAGAGGTTCTTGCTGCAGAAAGCACATGGTGGGTAGGAGTGATGCTCAGAATTTAAAGCAATTCAGGCTCTGGAAGCAGGAAAGACTTCTAATCTGCAGCAAGTTGGGCAAGATGGTGAAGAAGGATTGTGAGAGAAAAAGCTGTAACGGGGGAGGGAAAACAGGAGATGCTGCTTAGAAATGAGAAGTGTCTGGTTAATACAGAGCACAGAAACGTGAGGTTCCATTCAAAGGTCCTGCTGCACCAGCAGGGCTGTTGACTTAGGGGCAGCACTGAAAGGTGACCTAGCTTGTTATAAAGATTTCTGAGTAGGATTAGAGCCAGCATGACTCCAAACTTCTCTTGATGCATCTGTTTATGCTCCCCTAAATGACCTCAAGATGGCTCAGGTCAGTCAGGCTCTAAGTTCCTTAGACAGTAATGAACCCAATTACAATGAATCAAACAAATTCAATTTCGCAAGATGATTTATTTTATATCTCTTTAAAAATGTCACCAGAAGACAGATCATAGATGAAGTGTAATTATAATGAGGCTGAGCTGATGGTGAGTCTAAGTCATTTTTAAAATCACACTAAGCTAATTACAAAAACTCAGTAAAAAAAATAAATTTCATTGCTGTGAAGTCCAAAATTCCCATTGGAAAAATATGACGGATTTCAAATGATTTCTACAGAAAAACATCATTATTTGTCTAGGTTTACTTAGAATACCAGGTAGAAAGAATGAAATAGCATGTGACCTTTCACTAAAAATGACTTCAGCTTTTACCTCTGAGATTATAATCAGCAACAATTTTTGGACCATCTAAACTCAATCTCACAAGAGAACTTCTTGATCTACTCTGAAAAAACTTTAACTTACTATCTTAATCTATTATTCTTCCTCTTAATAATAATTGATCAAGTTATGAAGGTAAATGAAAACAAGCCCTTGTTTGTAAGCAGCATGGGAAGACTTCTCTGTCCTGTATCTTACTGAGTTAGCCTTTGCCTCCAAAATGGACATATTCTCATAGCAAACTAAAAAAGACTGTGCTTGTATTTTTCAGGATGAAGTGAGAGAGCTGTGGCCCATATAACCCTACCAACTGACCACAGGCAGAAAGCTGAGATCCTGGCAAGAGATGAGCCACCACAGTCATATCGTGGAGGATCCATATGGAACTCTGCAGAGAAGGA
>PVHP010039785.1:0-16181 GCA_004024765.1 Zapus hudsonius | reverse complement strand
GACCACCTGAGCCCTCCACCCAACCTCATGTGACCACCTGGACCCCAACCCAAACATTTTTCCCCTTAAAAACCCTGATCTAAACCTGCCTCATGCGCTTTTTACCACTCCTGGTGAAAAAGCCCGGCAGCTCGTTTTTCCTCCTATTAAAACCTTTCCTTTCAGAGTGGTCTCTCGTGGTCATTTCCATTCTAACAGCTTTTACCATTATTTAGTGGCTGCATACATTTCTTGGCGCACAATGCCTTTTTCCATCTTTATAATTAGTAATGGTTAGTAATGTTAGAGAAAAATTAAAAATTAGAATAAAAGTAGAAAATCTCAGGACAAGAGGGAGCTAATTATTAATAAAAGGAAGTAGGAAAAGTGAAATATCTACCCCAGAATGGTATGTTGGTAAGGCTCCCCCACCTCACCCTGCCCCTATAATCCTGCCTTTGTTTCCCTGTAATCTTGCATCTGTGGTTGAGCCCAGTAAAGACTGAGAATGGGTTCTATAGATATGGAAAGAATGTGCAAATGCCCAGGTTACTGGAAAAGCCTGTAAAGATTCCCTGAATTGTGATGTATGTTTGGATTCCTTTAAAGCGTCTGCTGAACTTAGCTCTTGGCTTTTTTGCCTCTGTCCGGTCATGGATACGCACTTGAGCCCTGGGCATGCCTGGTTATTTTTAATAAAACCCTTTGCGTGTTGCATAGGAGAGTTGGTCAGAGTCTTCTTTTGAGTCGGGGGTCCAGGGTCCTAACAGTAATGGTAAATTATTGTAGTATCCCTCTTGATTTTGACTCTTATGTCTTCTACTGTAATCTTTTAAAGAAACTTATGATTACATTAGGCCCACCCATATGGTTGGTGGGTGAGTGACTTCCCCATCTGAATGTCAGGTGATTAGCAACCTTTTTTCTACCTTCTGCCTTAATTAACCACTTTGCTATACAAGGTTATATATTCAGAGGTCCTAGTGAGTTAGGAACTGGCATCTTGGGATGGGGTGCTTACCATACTAACATTTTTTAAAAATATTTTTATTTACTTATTTGCAAGTAGAGAGAAATAGAAGAGAGACAGACAGAGAATAGGTGAGCCAGAGCCTCCAGCTGCTACAAATGAACTCCAGATGCATGCATCCCTTTGTGCATCCGACTTTACATGGGTACTGTTGAATCAAACCCGGTGTCAGGCTTTGCAAGCAAGTGTCTTAACCGCTGAGCCATCTCTCCAGCCTCCCATGCTAACATCTAATGGAACTGTAAACTAGTATTTATAGCATCTCTCTAGTTATCCATGACTTCTAAGACTTCTATTCTGTACTGTAGCCATCAGGTGAATATTTTCAAAGGTTACAGGTTTATTATTAGCTACTTCTCAGATAAATGATATAGCTGCAAAGAAGAAATGTGCCAAAATAAACTGTTCTATCAATTACATTCTACTTTTCTTTTTTTTTTTTTCATTTAGTTCATTAATCTCCAGAAATTTGGAAAAAAGCCTCAGTTTCAGTGATCCATTAATTGGTAACAAACACTTAGTGGCATAAAAGAATGAAAATATTTTGCACACAATTATGAAAATTGGACAAGGCTCAATAGGGACAGCTTGTCTCTACTCCACTTGGCATCATCCCGGGAGGCTAGATGGTTGGAGGCTGGAATCATTTGATGGTTTTCTCACATGTCTGGTGATTAATACTGCCTGGCTAGCATACGAGTAATGCTGTCAGCTTGAATACCTATGTGTGACCTCTTCATATGTCTTGAGCTTCTTCAGAGCATGGCAGATGGATTGCAAGACCAGAACCTCAAGAGAGAGCTATATACGTCATACTAGAGGATGGCCCTTGGAGTGACAGTGACATTCATTTAGTAAAGACACTCACAATGCCCCACCTAAACTCTACAGAAGGAGGCAGAGATTCTACCTCTGGACAAAGTTTGTAAAAGAGCATGCTGTCCTAGAAATAACTTTTTGTAGCCAGTTTTAGAAAATATGATTTGTTGCAGTTTCCCTTTCACTATCACATTTTTGTCTTCTTCTCTTTCTTCCATTCTATTTGTCTCCTTTATAGAATTCGCTCCACTTTCAGGTTCTTTTTGCCCTAGACTTTCCACCTCAATATTGAGGAGGAAAAAAATAACAGTTTCATGAGTTGATGGAAAAGAAGTGTAGCATATCCACAAGAGGGGTACCTATTTGATGAAATCAAGAATAATTAAACCATTTGGGACCAAGGAAAATGGTAATTTTATATGCCTACTATTTGCTATCTTTCTCTAGTCAGAGAAAAAACAATACAGTCTATCAGTAGAGAATAATTTCCCTCCAACCTTCCTATGTCCAATGAGTAGGAATGTCATGCAACAAATTTTGCTATCACTTCACTTACTCACATCAACTGAATCAAGGATGGTGGCATGATATCTAGTAAATATGAAAAGATTAAACTAGACATTCTTGTCTTGGCACCTCCCTTGTGCATATGGGGAAAACAACCATTTTCTTATATTCTCAAATGCACTAGAAGAAAAGCTTTGAGGTTTCTGAGAATTGCTCCCAAACCCCAGCACTAGGGGGTTTATATCTATAAACTATAAACTATTATTTCTAGCACTCTTCCTCCAAATATTTAAGCTCTCAAGGAATTGTCAACAACTACTCATTGCTACAGAAACAAAAATCATACTCCCAAAATATTCATGAGTTACAACTTGCAATGCTAATTAGAAACCTTGTCATCACATCCTCTATTTCCCTTTTGAGTGTTTCAATATTTTCCTGATATAAGTCTTTCACTACCTTGGTTAGTGATATTCCCAAGTATTTAATTTTATTTGAGGATATAGAGAACGGGACAGTTTCTCTGATGTCTTTTTCCGAATGCTCATGGTTAGGGAGAATCAATATAGTAAAAATGGCAATCCTGCCAAAAGCAATCTACAGATTCAACGCAATGCCAATAAAAATACCAACCTCCTTCTTCACAGACATTGAAAAAATAATCTCAAAATTTCTCTGGAAGGGTAAGAGACCTCGAATAGCTAAAACTATTCTGAGCAGGAAAAATTACGCAGGAGGTATCACCATACCTGACTTTAAAACATACTACAAAGCCATAGTAACTAAAACAGCATGGTATTGGCAACAAAACAGACAGTCTGACCAGTGGAATAGACTCGAAGACCAAGCCTTTAGTGCAAAAAACTTCAGCTTCTTAGTCTTCGACAAGGGTGCCAACAATGTATGCTGGGCCAAAGATAGCATCTTCAACAAATGGTGCTGGAAAAACTGGATAAACACATGTAAAAAATGAAAATAGACCCACTCCTCTCACCATGCACACAGATCAAATCCAAATGGATCAAAGACCTCAATATCAACTGTAACCCTGAACACCCTGGAAGAAAAAGTTGGAGGAACCTTACATGAGATAGGATTTGGGAACAACTTCCTGAGCAAATCTCTAGTAGCCCAGGAAGTGCAACAGTCACTTAACCAATGGGACCTGATCAGGCTCAAAAGCTTCTGTACAGACAAAAACACCGTTCTCAAAGTCAATAGACCCCCTTCAAATTGGGAGATGATTTTCGCCAGCTACAACACAGACATAGGCCTGATTTCCAGAACCTACAGAGAACTCAAAAAAATTAAAAGCCAAAACCCAAATTGCCCCCTCACAAAATGGGGCACTGATCTTAACAGAGAATTCACAGAGGAGGAAACACAAATGGCCTTTTCTCACCTGAGAAAGTGCTCAGCATCCCTAAGCATCAGGGAAATGCAAATCAAAACCACAATGAGATACCACCTTCCCCTGTCAGAATGGCAATCATAAAAAAACCAACAACAATCTTTGCTGGCGCGGATGCGGGGGGAAAAAGGAACCCTCATTCACTGCTGGTGGGATTGCAAACTTGTTCAACCATTATGGAAAGCAGTGTGGAGACTCCTGAACACAACAGACATAGAACTACCAATGGACCCAGCTATCCCTCTACTAAGCATCTACCCGCAAGATGCAGCATCTCGATGCAGAAAATTTTGTACAACTATATTTATAGCAGCGCAATTCATAGTAGCCAAGAATTTGAATCAGCCCAAATGGCAGTTAGGTTTCTATTATGCCAAAATCCACTTACTTTAGAAATCATCAAGTGAATTCATTAAAAGAAAGAAGTTTGCATATAGAGAGATCTTGATAACAGTTCTGGATCTACCACTTAAACCTCTGGAACCTAGGGCAAGTTAGCTGACCTCTGTGGGACAATGATGCTCCCATATACATCATGAGAGAGTGGAGAGAATTAAAGGAAACAATGTAGGCAAGAGCTAAGTGACTACTTAGTGCATACAATTGAAGGTTACTGAGCCTATCCTTACTAGGACTGCTACTGTGGCTACTCTTGCTGCTGTACCACAGTTACATTGCCTGTCTGGCACACGCTGTCTCCACTTAGATATCACACTGAACTGACGACTGCACTAGCTTTGTGAAGTGATATTCTAAAGAGCCAAGATCACCATCCTAGAAAAGAAATTAGGAAGTTCTGGCTGATGGTGAATCATAGGCCAACAAGAGTCAGATCCCATGGGCTTTGTTTTGATCCCTGAGTGATATAGTGACTGATGATCACATGTACATTGGCCAGATGTCATGTCCTTCATTGGAAGTAAAGATGTAAACAAAACCTACTGCATTGTCCTTGAAAATTCACATCCTGCTTTCAACCTCTTCAGCCAGGAAGGTTTAGGAATCAAAGTTACCATTTGTCCCCAATGGAATTTTTTAATTTTTCTGACAGGCTTCCCTTTCATTCTCTTCATCTACACAGTTGTAAGGCATGTCTGAGTGGAGAAGCTCGAGAATATGGCAGAAAGGAATGCAAAACTGTGACAACATGGAGAATTAAAACTGAGTCCAGCTATTGAGGCCCAGAGGTATTCGGATGTTTGGCAAATGAATATGCCAAAAGCAGTGGTCTCCCTATGCTGGGAAACCTTCCCAGCTCCACTTCTGGTAATCTCCAACAATGTCCTAGGCCTTGTTTCTGGGTATGGTCTTTTCTAACACTTGTCACAATTACAGTTATTTATTTTGTGGGTGATTTTCTCTATGTCCAGCATGGTGCATAAGAACTGGCAAGTAGAAGGTATTGGCTGACTACCAGCTGGATGAGTGAATGAACAGATGAATGAATGAATGAGCAAGTGAATTGTTTACTATCTAATAAACCAACGCTTGCAGATGGTACTTATTGGTTTAGTATTACCATACATTCTAATTTCCCTTACAAGATTCTAAAGTCTATGCATCTATCAACTCATTGACCCCTCACTATTCTAGCCATGAGTTTGGAGGTGAGACATTTGAAGGAAAACAATGTCTAGTAATTTACCCTATGTCATATAGTAAGTGAAGGAGTCACAATGTGTACCCAGGTAGTCCAACCCTTACTTATGATTCTTAATAATTTTCATAACTCTTTCAACAACAGCCTATATGTTCCTCCTCAGAAAGCAAGCTTAGCCTTCATTCATTCACTCTAACAACTTTGCAATATCCAAGAAATTGGGGACATTTGGCCACTAGAGTCCTGAAATACAAATCTCAGTAGCCAGAATGGTTTCTTCTTGTTGCACCTCGCCCCTCATCCCAGCCAGTATATGTGAAGGTTCATTTCATACTTGAGGTAATGCTGAGCAGTGTGCACTTCTGTGCCTATAGAAAGTGCCCTACTTAAGTGAATGTAGGAAAAATGACTTTGGAGTATACAGCCTTTTCCAAGAGCAATCCTGTTAAAGTATGCTCAGATAGACTTTCATAATGGTGGCTGCTAAAAGTTCCCCAAGGTAGGAGATAGGAGAACTGATAATAAGAATAGGAATCAGTGCAGCCTTATTAGAGAAGTGTTGGGCAGCATCTATACAAAGTGGAATCTATATAAACGTATACCACTTATACCCTGGTAATTCTACTCATAGGACTACACCTAACAAAAAGGCATATATAGATTGAGCAAGTGAAATGGTTAAGCCAGAATTAGTCATACCATAAGAAGTAGAAACTACCCAACTGGCCATCAAAATTAGAAAGGATAAGACTGGTGTGGTGGCATCTGCCTGTAATCCCAGCATTAATAATGCTCGTGAGATCAAGGCCAGTGAGGTCTACAGAATGACAGACCCTGTCTCAAAAACATCCCAAAAAAAGCAGAAAAGATAATTGCACTGTGATATGTGCACACACAATGGGTGGTTCTATGGCATTGAGAATAACAACCACTACTGTAAATAAAATATGCATAGATTTAACAAATATGATGTTGAGTGAAAGACACTGGACCTAAATGAGCTGAAATTTATTATTTCATTTATATGAAGTTCAAAACTAGAAAAACTGATCTTTTGTTTGGGTTAATTGACCTCACGGGAGTCTGGTAGAGTACTCAATACTGTTTCTCAGTATTGATTTCATAGATGCTGACTTTAAGCAATTCATTCAATTGTGCCCTTATGATTAATGTATTTCCTGTATGGACCCTATACTTTAACTGTAGAGGACAGTTGTCAAGAGAGAAAGAAGATCTACCCACATAGATCAGCTGTTTTTTTGTTTGTGTGTTTACTTTTCCAGAAAGGGAAATTAATTCAATGAAAAGCACAATAGTGTTCTTACATGGTGACTGTACTTATGAGTTCCAATATCTTAGAGAAATATTTACTTTCTCTCTCAGTGACATCTCTTCAGTTCTCATATTATGCCTTATATTGATTTCTGGAGTGTGTTTCCTGCATCCCAAATCACCAAGACTAGGTCATTTATCTAGTAAAAGAACTGTAGTCAAGAGAGGTGTTCATTGACCACCGGAATAAAATGACTGGGTCCCGCCTCATTTGTGTCTATCCAGGGCACAGGCTTGCGATGAGGATGAGTGGAACAGGAGAACAGGAGAAGCCATTGCCACAGCTGTTGGGAGGTCCTAACAGCCAAGGGATTCCACTGGAGGCTCCTCCAGGGCCCTTCCACTCTAGTGGCATTCTCTAATCTCCCTTCTTCAAGACAATGAGCAAACTCAAAGAAACAACAATCTTGCTTCCAATAGTCCTGTGTATTTCAGTACACAACAGGGTCCTTGATGTGGAAAAATCTGATTTCTAGGCCCCTTTAACATCTGTTTCTGGCAATCACAATGTGTTCTCTTTTCATTATAAAAACCAGCTGGTGAGTTGTCACGCCATTTCATTTTTTTAAAGACCAAGTAAAATACATAATGGCTTCTGAGAGATTACTTGTGACTTCACCAAAGAAGAGCTGATTTTCCCCTTTACCACATGAAAGGCCTTTCTTCCCTGATAGCATGATAGAGAATCACATGGGAAAATGTGAAGGCTGTCTTGATTTGTCAGAAATTACCTCTGTCCTTGGCCTAGAGCCCTTAGGGTATACATGTGTTAGGTTGTTTACTTCACAAACATGTATTGAATACCTACTACTGTCATACATTGAGTAGATGCTGAGGCCAACATGGTGAATTAGACAATGACTTGATTTTTCTGGAAGCTGAACTCCCTCATGAAGGACCTGCTTGGAACAGAAAAAAGGGCTGTGCCAGGGCAGTGCTCCTCCAACAGAACTTGCCTTTCCTTTCATACAGAGAGACATGCCAGCCGGTAGGTCTTCCTGCCACCTGGTGCGCCCTTCCCACAGCTGCTGCTGGTCCTGACACTGCCCAAGCCTTTACCTCATGCTGTAACTATGGCAACAAAGACAGACCATTTGTACCAGAGAGCCCTACAGGGTCTGGTCCCTGACAATCTCTCTTATCTCATCTTTTCATGACATGTTGTTGGGACCTGCTTCCATTTTGCCCATTACTCTGAGGTCACATCGGCTATCCTTCTGACTCCCCATCATGTCATTTCTGTTTAGAGTAGGACTTTTCTGCTAGCAGTTCTCTGGGCCCGGATTCACTGACCCAGGATGGTTCTCAAGAAGTATTCCAACAATATCTTCATATTTATTGCCTCTTTTCAGAGATGCCTTTCCTGTGCATCACCTAAAGTAGTCCCACCTCATCAATCTCTATCACAGACTGCATCGGGCTACCTTGGGTCTCCACATTTATGTATTGTCACATGTGCCTGCATAGAATACAAGTACATTACAGTAGGTATTAAGTCGATCGATTTGACTTTCACATCTGGGATCCTAGTTGGTGCCTGCCATATACGTGTGTGTGTGTGTACTTAATAAATTAATGAATAAAGGAATGAATAGTAAAATATTAAAAGCAAAATTCAACAATTGGAAATTTGTTAAATGATTATGGTAAATCTCTACATTGTGCTACCATCTCACAAATCAAATTGATTAATGATTTTTAAAGTATATACTGTGGCTTGTGTAACCAACCATCAAATCGTGAATAACTATATTCTATTTTAAGCTATCTCACTATAAAGCAAAATAGAAAGCAGAAAATACCCCACATATTGCAAGGACCGATATTGGGCCAATGTGTATGTGTGAAAGTGTGTGTTCAGTGGATAGCAATATAAATAAATATATATATATATATATTACAGTAGATCATAATCAAAAAATTTAGACATTACTTCTGTAAAAGATTAGTGATGCATGGTTGTTCACACCTATAATCCCAGCACTTGGGAGACTGAAGTAGGAGGAATACTGTGAATTTGAGGGAAGCCTGGACCATGTAGTGAGTTTTAGGTCTAGAGTTAGGCCCTGCCTTAAAAAAATGAGACTAAAGTAAAGGAACTACATTTCTAATTCAACAAATAAAAAAGTAGGCTGCAAAAGAATAAAGGCAGTGCATGTATATTAGACAGGGTACTAAATTGAAGCATTATTAGCTAAACAATGGCAGGTATAGAAACCAACTGAAAAAAAAATAAACCTAAATATTGAATAGATTTTTTTCAAGATAAATTTCTTTGATTTCATTTCGGTATTCATCTTTGTTTCTCTAATGACCAACATTGAATATGTAATTTTTGAAATATAATTTGTTTCTAGAAGATACTGAATGATACTCTTTGAGAAAATAAGATTTTCTTCAATAAACATATCTCAATGACAAATGATCTTTTAAGTGCTATGGAAAGTATAGTCATGAATAGGAGTTCTCTTCACCAACTGCATTATGTCACCTTATCTTGTCTTTTCTCCATAACAATTCAAAAAGGAACATAAGGCAGCAGTTACCATCACTCACAGATGAAGAAACTGAGGCATACAGAGATTGTGTCCCCAGTCACAAGGTAGTAGTTTTTCTAGCAAAAAAAACCAGGGTCAGTGCCAGTACACGCCCTAAGTTGCCCTACACTCCACTTTGCCCCTTTGATATTTTATTGTGCAACATGGGCCATAATATATCCCCTTTCACCTCTACCATGGAGTGAGCTCCTTTCTCTTGTTTCTCTGTACTTCTAGGTCCTTGAAAATGGCTTAGGCACTCCTTCACCTGTTTCCTATTCCAAGGGCCATCAAGGTATTGGCATTTCTACTAATTCATTTCATACATTGAGAATGCAGTAATGTGTGTTTAAATTCCAGAGTTCCCACTTAGTAACTCTGTGATCTTGGGCAAATTGTTTTGATTTTCTTGTCTGTAACATGAAGATGATGAAGAATACAATCATTATTTTGACATGATAGGGATATTGTGAGGATTAAATGAATTAATATGTATAATACAAAGATAGCATCAAGAATTATACTCCACAAACATTACTGCAAAGCAATACAATTTTTAGCATCCTTTGATTTTGGAGCATACAGTGGCCAATCCACTTTAGCACCATGTCCATTGCTCTTTCATACCCCCCTCCTTGCCACTCAGAGTGGAATTCCCTCAGCACCCACCTAGCATTGTCACTGACTTCAAAACTCTTGATATTGGATTATATGAAGTCTCAGGAAAAAGAAACCCTTATTCACTGCTTGTGATAATGCAAATGTACAGCCACTATGGAAAGCAGTGTGGAGGCTCCTGAAAAAAGATGCATATAGAGCTACCAACAGACCCAGATATCCCTCTACTGGACTTCTACCCTCAAGATTCCCTGCTTCAGAAACAGAGATATCTGCTCAATCATGTTTATAGCAGCTCAATTCATAATTTCTATGAATTGGAATCAACCCAAATGCCCATCACTGGACCAATGGATATCAAAGTTTTGGCACATTTACACCATGGAATTCTACTCAGCAATAAGGAATAGTGACATAATGAAACTTGAAGAACAGTGGACAGACTTGGAACAGATCATACTTAGGGAACTCACACAAGAATAGAGAGACAAACATGGCATATACTCCCTCATCTGCATTACCTAACCAGGTTAAGCTTAAACAGTAAGCAAACCTGACAGGTGATTTGAGATGGAAGGAATTGGGGGGGGGGAGGAATTGAAGGGTGGGGGAAATATACACTAATCTAAACCAATAATGGATTGACACCATAAAATCCTTACTTTCATACAGTAAGCTCTTGAGGAAGCTGGGGGCATTGTCTGGTAAGAAGGGCCCTGAAGAGGGTGGAAAGGAAGCCTAACCCCAAGACAAGTGCTGTGGCCTGTAACTCTCTGTCCTAGTAATTGGTCACTTTCTGCAATGAGCTATTGATTGATGGTCCCCAAAACAAGACAGACTTATGTAAAAGCTCTTGAATTTCTGCCCCAGGTAAGAGATAAAACCCTATTGCTGAAAATTTGTGGTCTGTCATCACACAACACCTAGAGACCCTGCTGGATCCACAAAGGAAACCAGCTCCCATAGGGTAGCCTGTGACATGCTGGAAGGTGTTACATGAACTGCCAGGGGAAAGTGGCCAATGATATGTTATTCTGAGAAATCAGGGGACATTGATATGTAACACCAACCCATATTATGAGAATGCAGAGGACACTGCTATACAGAAGAGTCCAGCAAACCAAGAAGTGCTCATCTGTGCAATGGTGGCTCTAAACCTAGGTGGGTAATCAATGGCTTGCTGATTGGCAAAGAGATCCACTCTGTGGCAAGGAACCCTTAACTGGAACTGGAAGCAAATTCTTATGAGGACCAAGAACCCAGACTCCAAGGGGAAGCCCCCACTAACCATGGGCCTACAGAGAGGCTATTTCCATTAGAATCTCACCAAATTAACATTGTTTGTCTTATTTAATCTGATCTCACTCTCTGTTGGAGAGTCTGTTTGTATTTTTCAGAAGGCAGTGAGAACCCTGGATGACTCAATTCCACCAATAGATGGTATGACAGCTGACACCCAGGCAGGAGATGAACTACCCCTAACTTGTCATCTAGGGCCCAAAAGAAGCCTTTGAGGAAGTGGAGAGATGAACAAGAGAACTATCTTCCCAGCAAGTCAGACAACCTATGAAAGGGTAATGGAGACAGACACTGAGGACAACTAAAATAGTCCAAAGCAAAAACCCAGAGACTCTTAAGAGCTCAACAGTAAGGTAGACTCAGGGAACTTTGTGGATGAGGGGGAAGAAAGATTGTTAAGAGTCCTGGTGGGGGGGGGATATCCAGAGACATTGCCCTCCTCAACAACACAACAACACACACAAAATAACTGGCTACTGCTTGTATAATTCATAACATCCCAGCATATGGGCTGTTCCAGCAATCCCATTGTGGAAGTCCCTCAGTGAGTCAGGGGCAGGGAGGAGGGAAATGAGGGTACCAACACAATACTTGTTTATACAGTGTTTCTAATTATTAACAATAAAAAATCTTCAAGCTGGGGAGATAGCTCGGCTTTTGAAGGCTTGTTGACCCTGATAGCCTGGGTTCAATTCTCCAGTACTGACTTAGAGCCAGACTCAGAGTGGCACATGTGTCTGGAGTTCATTTGCTCCAGCAGAAGGCCCTGGTGCACCCATAACATCTCTCTCTTCTCTTCTCTTCTCTTCTCTTCTCTTCTCTTCTCTTCTCTTCTCTTCTCTTCTCTTCTCTTCTCTTCTCTTCTCTTTTCTTCTCTTCTCTCTCCTTCTCTCTGTCTCTCTCTTTTCCTCTCTCTCTCAATAAATTAAAATAAATAAAATCTAAAGGTCTTCTGATTTATCCCTCTTGTGTTTAAAACTGAATGTTTCTTAGGTATATGTGTGTGAGCCCCTGTGAAGACCTAGATGCATCTAAGAATAAAATTGATGTCTATCTATCTTATGGACATTCTGTTTACCCCCAAGTACATGTTACCCTCTTTTCCAGCAACAGCCCTAATTTTTTGGGTGTAAAACTCCCCCCAAAATGTGAATCTAAATAGTCTAAGAGGGACTTCAACTTGTACATGAGGGTATAAAAAAAATAATTTCTTGTAGCTCCTGTCAAGCTTCCATGTGACTAGATTGGCAAGATGTAAAAGAAAATAAGGTGAAACCACCACTCCATGGCCCTGTGGAATTCAAGAATAAAGCCAGTGAACAGAGGAGTGAGGCTGACCCTCCAGGTGGAGGAATATGGGTCTCAGTGACAGCACTGGAGACTCTGAATCAAGCCTTACCTGAAACCAGTGTCTTTTTGGACTCCTCAATCATGCAAAGTACTTTCTAACTTTCATTTAAGACAATTGAGGTCATGATTTTTAGCACTTGGAAAGCATTTCTTACAAAAGAAGTATCCTCAGTATCATTCATAAAAATAGCTGAGATAAAATGGGTGTGGTGGCGCACGGCTTTAATTCCAGCACTCAGGAGGCAGAGGTAGGGGGATTGCCGTGAGTTCAATGTCACCCTGAGACTACATAGTGAATTCCAGGTCAGCCTGGGCTAGAGCGAGACCCTACCTTGAAAAAACAAAAAACAAAAAAATTAGCTGAGATAGTCTTCATGGGAATTAAGCAAATCAAGTTGTTGGGGGAACGTTTAATTAAAAAACACGGCAAACAGGTATTGCAATCACAGAGTGTTTCGGAGCTCCAACTCACAGGTCCTTTGAATGACTTCAGCTTCTATTGGTCTTCATTTCATTCAAAAAATGTGCCTTCCTGTTCAGAGTTACCTAAAACTTGTCTACTGAGGGAGCAGAAATGCTGGAACAGCACTTCAGCAAAAGTGGTTGTAACGAATGCCGTGAACAATGGAGTAGCATCAGCCTCCCCTCCCTGGAGATTTAACAGCTACCCACGGTCAGGGAGTCGTAGACTAAAAGATCACAGAATTCATGCTTTCTTCTTCTAAGCCAGAGCTGTTTGGATCCAGGCCTTGGGTCCTCAGCACAGCTAGTGCAACTGAGTTCAGGATATTAAACCTGTTGCATACTATTGGTATCAATGGACCTTAATGGAGTCTCACAAGGGAGTGAGTCCCATCACCGTATTTGAAGCAGGTCTAGATAGCTATCAACAAGAGAAAGCATAAAGAGAAATCTACAGTTGGGAAGTGTGTGTTTGTGTGTGTGTGTTATAACGTTTGGGAAAACAAGAGCATATATGAAATTGAGTCTGTGTGTGTGCCTATGTATGTTTGTATGGAGATAATATACAGTCTGGGAAAACAAGAGTGCATATGAAGTTGAGCAAGGAAAAATTAGATTTGTGTTGTTTACTTTGAGCCTTCTCTCATCCTAAAGCCCACCCTTCCCCCACCGCATGCCATGTGATGAGGTTATTCGGATAGGCAGACAGCACTTCTTCTCAGGGCCATTTTCATTTTCCCTCATCTCTGCCATGCAGACAAGTCACCCATAGAAACTCCTCTTCCTGCAAGTATCTGGAAGACCCGAACTGCAACTGTCTAGGCAAAAATGCAAGTCATCATTAGTAAGAGAGAAGTGGGTAAGTCCATCCACCCTGCTGCCTTCTCAACTCTTCCCTACTTCCTAAACCACCTTCTTGGCTCATTACTCAGCAGGTGTGGACTGGAAAATGCTGTTTAGGGTGTCACATGCAGACCAGCCCCACTGGGTCTCAGAGTCGGTCTAGGCAAGGAGTGCACACACCAGGCTGCATGGCCTGCCTGGGGAGCTCTGACAGAACCATGAGTTCCTACATAGGCAGGAACCAAGATGCACCAACCAGCCTTGGGACTGCTTCAGTGGCTTCTCACTTTATAATTCCACAGAATTTGATGTCTTGCCCAGAGAGTTCAAAAGAAAGGCCCTCTGAGTGGGGGTTGAGAGTTGTTTGATCTCACAGTCCCCAATGTATAATGGAGCCCATGTTTGAAATTTGTGTTTTAAGCTCAGTACTCTAACTGAAGTCTACTTCAGTCTCTTCTGAGTGGTAGATACATATGAGAAAGGTAAGATGGGAGCTCTGTTCATTACTGTGAGATGTTTATTTCCCCTTCTTAGTAAACAGGAGCAAACTTTCTTTAGACTCATTTTGGGTGGAATTCTTAACTTTAGCTCCAGTAAGATAATAAATTACAAACACAGCTTTGTTTCTTTCATGATACAAGTCAGGACTATTGTGTGTGATAGAAGTGGGGTGTAAAAAGAAAATACACATTTCATCCATTTATTCTTCCAATATATTTTAAAGTGGTATCAGTCCTGCTTGGCCTCAAAAACTATGCATGAGATTTGCCAAAAAGATGACTGCTTATGTCTCTAATTACACGCCCAAGCTATATCAAAGAAAGATAAGGTCAAGAGATTAGTCTGAATTTGAGGAACAACATAGATAATTAAGTAATTTCAGGCTAAACAGCAACAAAAGAACTTTTCCTCCTTCATTCAGATAATACAATTCAAATAGTTTTTTTTTCTCCTTATCACCTGATTTTTGTTACCTAGACTTAGCAGTTCCTCGAGAGAGTTTTAGAAGGATCGTTCTCATGGATGCACAAGTTCCATTCTTATTGATTTATTTATTTTTTTAACTAGACTTTAGATGAACGTTTTTAATTCAGACAGATTTATTGTAATTACAGTTGGATTGTTAGAATATTGTGTGTGTGATGCTTTATGTGTTGTGTATAGCACATATGTGTGTAGTATTTTATGTGTTGTGTATGGCACGTGTGTGTGTATATACAGCATGTTTGTGCATGCAGAGGCAAGAGGAGAGTTTCGAGTGCCTTTCTGTATTGCTTGTACACCAACTGCCTTGAGTCATAGTCTCTCAATCCAGAGCTGTCATTCTCCATCAGCAAATGACAGTCTTCACCCATCATAGGATTGGCATCAGAGCTGTGTGTAGCCATGCACAGCATTTTTTGTGAGTTCTGGAAAGCTGAACTTGGGTGGTCTCAGGTCCCCCAGGCCCACATGGATAAGTGACAAGTGCTCTTAACCACTAAGCCATCTCCCAGCTCCTTATTAGAATATTTTATTTTGTAATTATAGGTTCATCCAATACCTTGTTCATAATTAGTAGATTCTTGCATTTTTCTGTGATCTGCCTTTTGCCTATTTTCTCTCCAACACAACACTTATATACACTTTATACTCAAAACATACATTCTTGGGCTGGGGAGATGGCTCAGCAGTTAATAGCACTTGCTTGGAAAGCCTAACAGCCTGGGTTCAATTCCCTAGTATCCACGTAAAGCCAGATGCACAAAGTGGTGCCTGTGTCTGGAGTTCCTTTTCAGTGGCCAGAGGCCCTGGTGTGCCCATTCTTTCTTTCCTCTCTCTCTTTCTTGGCTTTCAAATAAACAGATAAAATATTTTTAAAGAAAACAGATATTCCTAAATTATATTTATGACAGTCATAAGGTAGCATGAATAGATTCAAAAAGTGTCCAAATTCCTCATGATTAGAATCATATCTCATATTTTGATGGCTTCTCAGGGCCCATCACATTCCTCCTTGAAGGAATGATGCTGAAGAAATGGTAGTTAAGTTGAGAGGAAGTCATTTTGTGAACCTTTATGTGTGTGTGAGTCACCTGTGTCTGAACAGCTAATTGGTAGTCACAGCCTGGATTCTAAATGGAACTAGGCCACATGGGGACTGAGAGGCTGTTCTCTTTTCAGCTCTCCAAGTGTGGATCACCAGCACTGGTATCTGTAAGGTCGGAATTCAGGCTACACCCTGATCCTCTTCCCCAACCAGCCTCAAGAGAAGTATCAACAAGAGTCAAAGATAAAGACTTCCTCCCTAAACAAGAGCCACACCTGGCCCGAGGGACTGTCCTTCCCCATCCCTCCTGATCCTGAGAGCATGTGACCACCTGAGCCCTCCACCCAACCTCATGTGACTACCTG
>PVHP010039784.1:0-16177 GCA_004024765.1 Zapus hudsonius | reverse complement strand
GTCCTTGTGACAGGGGACCATGGATAGCCTAGTATTCAGCCAGGTTCTCCTGGCCATGCCTCTGGATAATCTCCCCCACCACGGCTCTTACAATCTTTCTGCCCCCTCTTCCGCATAGTTCCCTGAGTCGTGGTGGATGAGTATTAAGGCTGCTTTAAGGTTGTGAGCTTAGGGGTCTTTGTGTCGAAATCATTGGTTTGTCTCACTGGGGAAGCAATTTTTTTGCTGTATAAAGCCCATTGTGTAGAACAATGGTTCACAATAAAAGTCTTTGAGGACTAGGTATAACTTTGTACTTATGGGAATTGATGTGATTATAGCCATTTTAAGGTTCAACTGCCGTGATTACTCCTATAATCTTGGGTCAGTTTTCCCCATGTAACATCCTTTAACATCTATAAGTAGATAGAACCATAGCAGTAGCGTGTGGAGCTTTTCAACTGGATTCTAGCACCAAGTATGTGCTTGAATCTTTGGTATTAGCTTGAGATAAAATGGGTTTATTCTGGTTTAGTTACTTTTCTCCTATTTTATAAATTACCATCTGTTCACCATGTTTTGAGAATCCCTTGCTCTTACTGCAGCCCAGAGTCACACTTGTGTCAATTGGCCCTGAATAAATCTTACTGCATAGTCCTGGGTCTGACTGCCTCTCTTTACCTCTTTTTTTTTTTTTTGCTCTTTGGCACCTTGAAACTAGTTCTTTTTTTATTTTTTTAATATTTTATTTATTCATTTTTAAGCAGAGAAATACAGAGAGAGAGAGAGAGAGAGAGAGAGAGGGAAAGCAAGCAAACCAGGACCACCAACTTGTGGGTCTGGCTTATGTGGGTCCTGGGGAATTGAACCCCGGGGCCTTAGGCACTGGAAGCAAGTGCCTTAACCGCTGAACCAACTCTCCAGCCCTAGTTTTTTTTTTTTAAATATTTTATTCATTTTCAAGAAGAGAGAGCAAGAGAGAGAGAACGAGAGAGAGCGAGTGAACATCAGGGCTACTACCTTGTGGGTCTGGCTTATGTGGGTCCTGGGGAATTGAACCTGGGGCCTTAGGCACTGGAGGCAAGTGTCTTAATCACTGAGCCATCTCTCCAGCCCAGAAACTAGTTATTACATGCTTCAGATTGGGCTGTTCTGAAACACTTGTCAGAAGAGACTTACTTATCTAAAGTTATGTGCTATTGGAAGAACATTTTTTTCTAATCATTATCTGTCATCTGTCTATCATCTATATGGACATGTTTGCTATGGCATGCCTGTGGGGGTCAGAGGATAACTTTGGGGTGTTAAGAGGGTTCTGGGAAATTGAACCTGGTGTACAGATTTTGAAAGCAAGCACCTTTCACTGCAGAGCCATCTCCTCAGCCTTGGAAGAATATTTTTAAAACAGTTTTGTTACTAATTTTTAAAAAATCTATTGTTAGATATTATTTTCTTCAGCACAACACATTTTATCATATGATAATTAACATTATAAGTTCCCTGTAGAACTTCTTTGAGAAGTGCCTTAACTAATCATGATTATAAAATCCATGGATTTGGAAGCAGAGGAGTTAGGGAGGTGGGATTGATGCTGATCTTTTCAAGTATAATTGTCACAGGTGAAGAACTCTAAAAGTCTGATGGCCTTATTATGTATGGTATATCGGTATATCTGAGTGTATACTTTGGCCATAACTGGAGCTCTGGCACTTATCTAGAGGGAGAGGGGAGGAGGGAGAAAGGAGAGAGAGAGAGAGAGAGAGAGAGAGAGAGAGAGAGAGAGAGAGAGAGAGAAAATTCATTTCTGGTTCCCTTGAGCTTCCTTACATCCTGCCCCCTACTGAGAGGCTGCTTTCCTGTGAACATCCTCAGAGACCCACCCAAGATGACTAAAAAGGTCAAGCTGACAACAAAACTTAATCATCACATCCAGTATTGAATAAAGAACACACAGTAACTAGAGTTCTGAGGAAACAAGTTCATTGTGACTATATATCAGAAAAGTAGGGAGATAATGACTAACCTTTATTGCCCCCCCTCCTCTCTCTTTTTCTCGAGGTAGGGTCTCACTCTAGCTCAGGCTGACCTGGAATTCACTGGAGTCTCAGGCTGGCCTCGACCTCACAGCAATCCTCCTACCTCTGCCTCCTGAGTGCTGGGATTAAAGGCGTGCGCCACCACGCTTGGCAGTACTTTGTTTTCCTTTGAGGTCCATAGGTCACCGGCTAGAGTTCTTATGGACTTTCATTATAGCTGTTATTGCTTTTAATTTTTTAGATGATTTTATAAATTTATTGACATTTTTCTACATATATAATGCATTTTGATCACATTGACATCATGTTTGTCTCCTTTTGTCTCCACTATCCCTTCCCACCAAACCCCTTCTTCCCAACTTGTTCCTGTTTTGTTTTGAAGGTGTGTGTGTATGTCTGTGTCTGTCTGTCTGCCCCTCTCTTTCCCTCTCTTTCTCTCTCTGATTCACTGAGTTTAATTAGGGTTTCTTGCATGAGCATGGATTGGTATTATTTATTAGAAAATGGCCAGCTTACCTGTGGCTATACCACTGAAGAAAATGTCTCTCCTACCCAATGAGGTGTTGGTCAGAAACACCAACCAACCAACCAACCAATGCAGGCTGTTGAGAATGCTTTTGGTTGCCCACCAGATCTAGATGGTAAAACCCTATTGCTAAAGACATCACATGCTTTGGTTGCAGGGTATTGGGAAATCAAGCTAGAGCTCAGCACCCTGTGACTAGCTGTTGTAGTACTGGAATGTGCTATCTAGCACTGGGGGAGAGAGGTTATCCAGTCTTAAGCAATTGCTCTCAGATTGAATTTGAGGTCTGCTCCATGGAAGAAAATTCATGCCAATAGTGAAAACCTATGGCTGAGAAGGTCATAAGCCCTTGGGAGGAAGCTACTACTGTTGCTTGGCTGAATGGATATATTATTCTCATCAAATGCACCAATATTAATGTTGACTCAATTTTGGTTAGTAAAGCTTCTCTTTTCAGATGATGGTGACTACTGGTATACTCAAAATTCATCAAAGGTCTGAGAAGTGACAGTTGACTGCTCAGTACCAAATGAGACATCTTTATCACACCCTCCAAGGCTCAGGGACCATTGTGGGAACAAGTGATGAAAAGAATGTAAGAGCCTAAGTATGGGGAAGAACACTTAGTTATGTGCTCAGCACCTGCATAGCAGAAAAAAAAAAAGACTTCAAAGTAGAAGCAAGACTAGTTGGAAAGAAGGGTTTCAGTGGTGGTGGGGGATACAGAAGAGAAGACAAAGGAGAGTGGTGGGAGGGGATTATGATCAGGGTGCATTGTGTATATGTATGGAGGTTGTCAATAAAAAGTTTTTAAAAACACAGAATGTCTTTCCCTCCCAGGCAACCATTAACATTAACAAAGGGATATAGCTTCAGGAGATTCTCTCATATCCATGGTGGAATGTTGGTGGCTTCAATCACATGCAAATCTTGTTCAGTAATTTCAGCTGTTGTGAGTTCATGAATATAGTGGCCTCATAGTCCCCATCCTTTGGCTTTTACAGTCTTTCCATCCCCTCCTCTGCATGTTTCCTGAGCCTTGGAGCAGCTGATATAGATGTCCCATTTAGTGCTGAGCATTCAACTGTCACTTACTCTCAACACCTTAATGAATTTGGAGTCTCCTCAATAGTTGCTACCCTCTGACCAAAGCCAAGAGCACCATTAATCTATGGGTGCAAGCATATATTTTGAGCAGCAGCTGATCTGCCTCAGGCTCCCAAGTTTTGGTATTACAGATGTGAGCTACTCTGTCCAACCTGTTTGCCTCATTCTTTCTGGCAATTGTGCTGTATAGATGTGCAATGATCTATTCTATTGCTGTTCTATTAATGAACATTTAGATCTCAGATTATATCTATTTGCACATTGGTAACAGTGAGTTTAACATTATGGCATACAGATACTGAAGTTATCTATTTAATTTTAAATGGTTATTTTACCTCTTTATGGTGTTACTGCTTATTCTAAAATGTCAAGTTATTTAAGCTATAGAGAAAAGTAAATTGTTTATAGCCAATTTTTTATTATTAAATATAATGATATAGTTGAAGAGGCTTGTTTTGCTAAAAAGTTCAAAGCAGTCCTGTTGAGTTAGAAATGTCCTATATGTGCACTGCCCAGATTGTCCTGTCTAGAGTACTTGAAATGAGAGTAGTAGAGAATCAAAGAGCTAGAGTTGTAATTTTATCCAATTTTAGTCAATGTGCTTACTGGCTACCACATTATATAACACATGTTAAGGGACTTATTTATTTCCTGAGAAAGTCAACTATGTTTGAATTTTGTTGATTCATTTTAGATTTAAAGCTTGTGTAAATTGCAGAAGTTTCGTTTGAAATGGCATATCTTGCATTATTTCCTGAGTAGTATGAAGCAATCATTCATGGCTATCACAAGTTTCACCAACATAGGTCTTAATAAAAAGCTCACTTCTATTATCACTGTGCTCTGTAACCTTCAGATTTCTTATAAATAGTCTTTAGCTAGAAAAACATAGGGAATTTTAGTTTGCCAATTCCTATCATATCTCATCATAAAGGAAAAATTGTATATGCTTGAGGTTTTGCACATCTATATTTTCTAAAGTTTTCAATTTTGGCGATGGAAAGTTAAAGCCCTCATGCATGCTAAGCATGCATATACACCTTATCACCCTAGCTCCTGGGATCTGCATTTGAAACCAAAAAGTGTTATATTGATGAGCCTGGAACCTGGGCTGTCTTGGTAGCTTGTTCTTATATTTTGGCTGTGAATTGGGCTGTACCTTTGGACCTTCTATCTCTTAGTGGTTTTTTTATTTTTATTTATTTATTTATTTTTTGAGTCTCACATGATTGGAAAGGTTTGGGCTATCAGCTACATGCTGGTGACCTCTGCTTCTATTTGTAATCACAACCGTTAGTTTTTGGGTACAGATTCTCCATATCAAGCAACGCCTACTGTGTTCTGTACAGCTGGAATGTTCCACTTCTCTCTCACACTCAGATATAACAGAATAACAGAAGTGATAACAGTGATAACAGAAGTTACAATTCCTTCAGCCACCTTTTCTCTGTTTTTTCACATTTCACTACCTCAAGTGTGGGAGACCACACCCCCCTCTAGCCACTGAGTTCTGAGTTTAGGTGTTTAACTTCTCTTTTCTGGATTATCAGTTCAAATATTTCCTCACTATATTTCATCTTGCTTTTATCCTTTTTAACCCATTCTGCATGCTGATTCTGCACTTTTTTCCTCCCCAGAAAGCAATTCTCTGATTCTCAGTCACTACTAATTGTGGGGATCAAGCAGTGACATTTGAAACATTTAAAATAAGCTTACAGAGCTTTATGTATCATTATGGCATTTTTCAAATGCAGTTTTAGTGATTTTCTTTTCTTTTTTTTTTCTTTTTTTTTTTTTTTTTTTTTTTTTTTGAGGTAGGGTCTCACTCTTGCCCAGGCTGACCTGGAATTCACTATGTAGTCTCAGGGTGGTCTTGAACTCATGGTGATCCTCCTATCTCTGCCTCCCGAGTGCTGGGATTAAAGGCTTGTGCCACCACGCCCGGCTGTTTTAGTGATTTTCTATCCCCACAAAATTCCCCATTCCTCTGCCTCCTCCTATTATCTTTCCTCCTTTGTACTGATATGTCACTTGTGTATTTTCTCCTTTCTTCTCATCCCCTCTTCCCCTTCTTGGTCACCTTTCTAGCTATTTAAGCTTTACCCATATTTGCTCCACTTTCATATGCATACACACACAACAACAACAACAACAACAACAACAACAAGCTAGGGTTTGTATATGAGAGAACATGCAGTTTGGGGCTGAGTTTGGGTCACCATGCTTAACGCAATTCTTTCTAATTCCATTTTCCTGCATATTTTATAATTTATTTTTTTTACTGATTAAAATTCATTATGTATCTATAACACAAATTTGTTATCCATTCACCTGTTGATTGGCATCTAGGCTTGTTCCATTTTCTATTCATATATATATATATATATATGTATGTATATATATCCTTGTGAATAGAGAAGCAAAAACATGGATGTGCAAGTAACTCAGAACAGTGGCATTTTGGCATTTTTAAAGCACCAACCCCTTTGTTGGTTAAAACATAGATTAGTTGGGAAGCATTTCTGATTTACTATCTTCTTCATCATCTTTTAGTTATTTTACATTCCACTTACCAGGAAACAATGTGGTTTTAGAAAGGCCAGTGGTATTATCTAGTTGTGGACCTAATGATTGTTTGTTACAACTTGAGGAGGATGACTTTTGTTTTTTAAAAACTTCTATGTGAGAACTGGCTCTCATTCCTGCTTACCCAGTGTGTTAGTTACTTCTCTCATTGCTATGACAAAAGCCTGACAAAAGCAATTTAAAGCATAATGAAGCCAGGCATGGTGGCAGTCACCTTTAATCCCAGTATTTAGGAGGCAGAGGTAGGAGGATTGCTGTGAGTTTGAGGCCACCCTAAAACTAGATAGTGAATTCCAGGTAAGCCTGGGCTAGAGTGAGACTCTAGAACAAACAAACAAACAAACAAACAAAAACAAACAAACAGAATAAAGAGTTTAATTTGTCTCACAGTTTGAGGAAACAGCCCATCATGGCTACAGGATCTTAAGGCAGCTGGTCACCTTCAGTCCACAGGCAGGAAGCAGAGAGCTAATGCTCAAGCTGGCTTTCTTCTTATTTATACTAGGATTCCACCTATAGGATGGTGCTACTCACAGTTAGGTGAGTTTTCTCACCTCATTTTTAACTAGTCCAGAAACTGTCACAGGCATTCACAGAGACTTGTTTTTCTGGTGGTTTTGGATCCAGTCAAGCTCAGCCATCACACTCAGCTTAAACCCCTTTGCCATATCAGTTATTTTTATTTTATTTTTTTTTCAGTTATTTTATTTTTAAAAATATTTTTATTGATTCTTTATTTGCAAGTAGAGAGGTGTACTGCAGGGCCTCCTGCCACTGCAAATGAACTCCAGACACATGCACCACTTTGTCTGGCTTTTTTTTTTTTTTGAGGTAGGATCTTGCTCTAGTCCAGGCTGACCTGAAATTCACTATGTAGTTTCAGGGTGGCCTTGAACTCATGGCAAGGCAATCCTCCTACCTCTCTGCCTCCTGAGTGCTGAGATTAAAGGTGTGCGCCACCACGCCCAGCTTTGTCTGGCTTTAATGGATACTGGGGACTTGAAACTGGGCTGTTATTTCTATATGAACTACTTAAAATACATTTTGAGAAACTTGACAGCTGCATTTCTTCAGCTGCAGTAACAAATTACAGTACATAGTGACTTCAAACCATACTCCTTATTAACTTAGTTAACAACATGGCTAGATTCACCTAGGACTAGAACTAAGGTCAGTTGAGCCTGCTTCTCACCTGAGCCTCAGGTCCTTTTCCAACTCAAGGATTTGTTATCAGAGATCATTCCTTTGAAGAGTTGAAGTCCTTGTTTCCTGTTCTCTTATCCTATGGTTAGGGACTGCTGTAACTCAGAAGCTGCTGACAGGTTCTTGCTATGAGGCTGTCCTTTTCTTTCTTTCTTTTTTTTTTAATTTTTTTTAAAAAATATTTTATCTATTCATTTTTCAAGCAGAGAGAGAGAGAGAGAGAGAGCGCACACCACCTTGAGGGTCTGGCCCATGTGGGTCCTGGGGAACTGAACCGGGGGCCCTAGGCACTGGAGGCAAGTGCCCCAACCGCCGAGCCATCTCTCCAGCCCTGTCCTTTTCTTTAAAAAAAAAAAAAAAAAGGGTTGGGAAGATTGCTCAGTGGTTAAAGGCGCTTGCTTGCAATGCCTTCTGGACTGGGTTCTACTCTCCAGTACATACACAATATGTTGCATGTGTTTGCAATGTCAAGTGGCCCTGGTGCACCCTAATTAATCATTCAATTAATTTACTCACTTATTTGCTCATAAATAAGTAAGTAAATAAATTATAACCCTCCTGGGGCTGGAGAATGAATTTGGCCACAGCAAGGAGAATAAAGACCTGGAATCTGCTTTCTGTCTTGAAAGTAGTAGTATTGCCCCAAAGAAAATCCATGTGCTTTTAGAAAGACAAAATACATAGTGGGCAGGTAGACTATTGGCACTTATTCATAGCATTGACGCCACTTGGATTTTTCTTAGAACCACCTACTGCTTCACCCTATTGATACTGCTTCAGCTCAGTACCCTTGCCCTACCTTTCACCCATATTTCAGATACCATTTCTGCCTCAATTAAGAGGACAGTAAAGAGCCAAATGGGTGTCTGGCATCTCCGTTGAGACATTAAGCAAAAGTTAATTGGTGTCTCTTACAACATCTCATAATTTTTTATTGAGATCTTGTAAGAAATAGCAATTAACTTTTACAATAAAAGTGTGATTTTATAGAATCTGAATTTTTCCTTAATGCAATAAATATATGTATGAGACATTCCTGATATCTTAAGTTTTTACTTCTTTTGGTTTTTCGAGGTAAGGTCTTGCTCTAGTCCAGGTTGACTGGAATTCACTATGTAGTCTCAGGCTGGCCTTGAACTCATGGTGATCCTCCTACCTCTGCCTCCGAGTGCTGGGATTAAAGGCGTGTGCCACCACGCCCGGCTAGTTTTTACTTCTTTAGACCCTCAAACTTTTTTTTCTTGTATTCTGGATTTTCCTGTTCTTTGTAAAAGACTATATATTAAACATCACTTAATTTTTTAAAGACAATTTACTACTGCAGACTATATAGTACCTAGATTGCATTTGTGTTTATCTTTTTTTTTTTTTTAATTTCAGGTTTTGGAGAGTGTTCTTGATAAGCAAGGTGGATAGATAATTGAATTTTCACATAAAAATAGTGGTACATATTAATCAGTTATCCTGGAAACGTAATCTCACTCCACTTATTTCTACAGGAAAAATATTTGGATTTTTTTCAAAGTAGAGAAAACTAAACCATTTAATAAGTTGAGGGGTTTCTTGCCATTGCCTTTTAATCATATCTGTAGGATGTTTTCTAACCATTGAAGCTGTGTATCACATGTACTCTTTCATTTCACTTCATTTCAGTACATTTCACTGAAATATCATAGCATTGTAAACCTAATATTAACACAGTGAAAAAGACACCTGCAAATTCCTCTTTCACCAGTAGGGAGTAGAGCCCCTTTTATACTAGTGTGAGAAAATATTTCTTGAATTCAACTAAATTGGGTGAAAAAACATTAATCAGCATCTCCTTAGTATGTGACAGGTTGTATTTTTTTCTTAAACTACGAAACTCTCATTTGCCCCTAATTTAAGATCTACTTCTGAGTAAACAGAAATTTTTTTTATTTTTACTGTTTCAGGCCGGAGCCTCAACAGAAAGCTCCTTTAGTTCCTCCTCCTCCACCACCACCACCACCACCTCCACCACCACTGCCTGACCCGACACCCCCTGAGCCAGAGGAGGAGATTCTGGGATCAGATGATGAGGAACAGGAGGACCCTGCAGATTATTGCAAAGGTAATGTGGTGGAGTAGAAGGCTTGCTTTCCTCCTCCTTGCGTCACACAGTAATTTGTTTGGGGAATGGATGTTGGGAGATAGTAATGCAGATTATTTGGTTTTTATCAAATTAGCCTCCATTATTGACTGGTGAATGATATAAGAAAGTATAAGAGATGAGGTTAAAGTGTGTGTGTGTGAGAGAGGGAGAATATCTGTAGTGTGTACACATACTCCAGGTCCTTTCCCAAGTGTCTTATTTGATAAGACTGAAGTAGAAGAAAAGAATAGGGATTAGAAGATAGATAAATACCAGGCTCCAGTGGGGAGCTAAGTATAATTTTTCATTTTTGGCTTTTACTTCTTTGACTGTTAGGCCAAAAAGGAAATATTCCCTATTCTGTGTAACATTAAATTACATAGTATTCATTGTGGAAAGAAAGCATGCCCATTCGTTTACAAAGAGAGACTTTTCCTGCCATTATACTTAAAGGGAAAAGACATTCTCTGCATTCTGCTATGATGTGGCACGGTGGATTTTATTTTATCTGTGATTTCACGGCACATAGAGGTTGTTGGATTGGAATGTTCTTGTATTTATGGTTTATTGTGACCAAAATTATATAGCTAAAGTCCTTAAGAACAAGCATGTTGTGTGATGAATATTGATGACTATAGAAGCTAGACACTATACTTTGTATAGACTGGACTCTGAGAATCTAGGAGAAAAGGAATTTGCTTTGAGGTTTCCTCTATTACCTGACTTACTTGGATTTTAATTTCTTGCAATACCGAGTTTCTAAATGATACAGTTTATTTACTATAGATTTTTTGTTTTGTTTTGTTTTTCGAGGTAGGGTCTCACTCTAGTCCAGGGTGACCTGGAATTCACTATGTAGTCTCAGGGTGGCCTCGAACTCACAGCGATCCTCTTACCTCTGCCTCCTGAGTGCTGGGATTAAAGGCGTTTGCCACCACACCCGGCTATTTACTATAGATTTTTAAGGACATAAAAATCAGATGCTGCATAGCATAAAAGTGGATGGCAGAATATGCACATAGAAACTGGTGAATCTTTGGACCTGCCACTTCTTAGAAATTCATTATTATTTTTTAAAAAATATTTATTCATTTTCAAGGAGAGAGAGAGAGAGAGAGAGAGAGAGAGAGAGAGAGAGAGAGAGAGAGAGAACACCAGGGCCACCACCTTGTGGGTCTGGCCCATGTGGGTCCTGGGGAATTGAACCTGGGTCCTTAGGCATTGAAGGCAAGTTCCTCAACCGCTGAGCCATCTCTCCAGCCCAGAAATTCATTATTTATCTAATGGATGAAGGTCATTTGTGCTGTTGGCTAAGGAACAGTGTTATTTTAGCTACCTGCTAAGATGCTAAAGTTATTCTAATATGAAAGTATAAGAATTAAACTATTTTAGCCCAATTCTTCCTTGGGGGCAGGCACCTACACATAAAGTCAATATTTTCCTTTGAAAAAAGAGAGGCTATTTCTGAATATTTGTCTAAACTCTAAATAGTGGTTATAATCTTGAAGGCCAATGCTGTCTAATAAAAGATACACAGACGGTATAAAAGGTCAGAAGTAGGTATCCTCCCTCTAAAGTTCAAGTTTCTTAGCTTAGAAATGCAGTGATTTTAAGAGATGTCGGGGCTAGGAAAATGTGTCAGTGGGTAAGAGCACTTGCTGCACAAGCTTGAGGATGTGAGAGAGAGAGAGAGAGAGAAAAGAGAGTGCACCAGAGCCACCATTTTGTGGGTCTGGCATATGTGGGTCCTGGGGAATTGAACCTGGGCCCTTAGGCACTGGAGACAAGTGCCCCAACCGCCGAGCCATCTCTCCAACCCGAGGATGTGAGTTTGATCCTCAGCACCCATGTAAAAGCTGGGCATGTCTACATACCCCTTTAACTCTAGTCTGAGGAGTGGAGACAGGAGGATAGCTGGGTGCTTGCTGATTATTCAGTCTAGGCTCAGTAAAAGACTATCAAGGAAATAAACTGAAAGAAAGAGAGGAGAACACCTAACCTCTGTTCATGTGCACACGAGCGCCCCCCCCCATAGATATACACATAGAGAGGAGATAAGACTACTGTTTCATGCTCTTGCTATTGATCCATAGGAACCACTTATAGGAGCTGTTCTAGCAAACAGTTTTTTACCATGCTTGGAAGTAATACTATCTGTTCACTCTGTGGCTCATAAGATGTGGCCAGTGTATGTTCATCCTTTTTACCTCTGCTTAAAAATCATCATCACGAGGGATATCCTAGCCCCAAGTAAAGGACAAAGAGTAAAGAGTTCTATATTTAAGGCTGGTCCTAGGAAAAATTTATATAACCACCTTAAAGACTATTCAAGTCAGTCTCTATAAGGCATGTTAGAAATGATGATTTCTGCCTACGTGTACATGTACACACATTTGCAGCCTCACTCTGGTGTTATCTCTCACTTTCATTTTATCATTCATGCTGTCATGTCACTCTTAAATTTGGTAAGTAACTTGTGTCTCTAAGTAGCAATCCATGTGTCAGGTGCTTTACTCTGAGTTTGGTTCTATGGGTCCACCCTAACAGTTTGTTTATTATAGCTAACATAAATACATTTGAGGGTTGTGTATTAGTCAGGTCTGTGTTTCGGTTACAGAATAAAATAGTCTCCTTAAAAGGAAGAGTAAATTTATTTTGACTCATGGTTTTAGTTTTCAGTTGATAATTGATTAACCTTGTTGCTTTGGGCCTGTATTGAGGCAGGGCCTGCATTTTTAAGTATGGTGGAAAAAGCAGATTACTTCAGGGGGGCCAGGAGGCAAAGAGAGAGGGGAAGGAGTTGGGGTTCTAGCAGCTCCTTTAAGGATACACTCCCACTAACCTAACTTACTTCTATTATGTTCTACCTTCTAAAGGTTCCACTACTTCCCAGTGGCACCAAAATGGGCTGGTGACCAAGTCTTTGACACATGGCCTTTGGAATACACTTAAGACTCAAACCATAACAGAATACAAATAATTGATTGGGAATGTCTGTTTTAAAAATTGTGGCCTTCATATTTTTTCCTTCATGGATAGAGGAGATAGCATTTTCCATCAGAACTGGTTGAACTTAAGTTACTATTGTTTTTGTCATATTACACCCTCTGAATGCTTTAGTACATTTGCATACAATCATATACATTCTCCTGTAAACAAAGATCAGAAAGTTAACACTGATATGTTAGTACTGGTCAACCCCCAGATTCCATTTTGGATTTGAGGTTGCTCAATAATTCCCTTTATACAAAATGATTCCATGACAGAATCATATACTACATTTTGTTTTCTTGTTCTCTAATTTGTTTTATTTGGAACAGTTATTATTTTCTTGACTTTCATGACCTTGACATTGTTGAAGATAAACACAGGCTAATTGTTAATATGATGTTTCTCAATTTGAAATACCCTAGAAGTGATACTGTGTTCTCAGTATGTCCTGTCTAGTGGTGTACAAGTTTGGTTTAGTCCATTAGTGGTGATGAAATCAGTTAAGATAGTGCCTGCCAGATATCTTTGCTATATAGTCTTCTTCCTCGCCCCCCACAAATTATTAAATCATTTTTTGAAAGTTATTTTGAAACTGCATAAAGGCCTTCATTAACATATTTGCCCTAGGTGTCTGACTGTATCTCAGACAGACTTACTTGTCATAGAGTTCTTTTTTCCAGTGGATTATAGGGAGTCTTTATTGTTTTAAGGCTTGAATTACCCCAAATTTGAGCATTTTGAAATGTCTCAGTCATTCTTTTAACCTTCAAGTACAATAAGATATTCCATGTTCATTTCTATTTCCTTCCCCTAGTCCTAGAGTAGACTTTTTTCACAAGAAACTCTGGTTCCTTTTCATGAAAAATAGAAAGCA
Source organism: Zapus hudsonius (assembly GCA_004024765.1). Lineage (NCBI taxonomy): Eukaryota > Metazoa > Chordata > Mammalia > Rodentia > Dipodidae > Zapus > Zapus hudsonius. Next base: position 2,762 of record PVHP010039784.1, on the reverse strand, counting down.
AGGTCTCAGTATTAAGTATGCTTATTGCTATTTAGAGTAGTTGTACTTACCTCAGCAGTAATACTAGATGGTCACTATTGCTTACAGATCTTATGAGAGAACAAGGAACATACTACTACTTTTCTACAGTCATCTGTATACAATTAAATCTGGGGGCTTAAGCTGATATCTTTACTTTAACAGAGGAGTTAGCCCAATTTGCTCCCTTTCTGTTTTTTTTTTTTTTTTCTCCCATTTCTTTTCTGATTGCAGACCAGGCTCTCATCATTGTAGTGTATTTACTTAGCTTGATTAACATCCCTGTTTGTGCTGATTCAGTGGGTCACAGCACCATATTTGTCATCTGTCCGTTCCCGCCTTACCTGGCATGTACACTTGTGGTTTAATTCAGGTGTCCCCATAAACTTAATGTGCTCTGAATGCTTGATCCCCAACTGATGGCAGTTTTGGAATTGGAACCTTGTTAGAGGTTTGCTGTTGAGGGTTCATAGCCAGCTTCCCCTTGCCAATTTTTGGCACACCTTCCTGCCATTGCTTTCAGTGTTGTAACGGAGGTGATGTCCAGCCTTTGCTCATGCTGTCATTTTTCCTTCCATGATGGAGCTTCCCCTGTAGTCTATTAGCCAAAATCAACCTTTTCCTCCACAAGCTGCTTTTTGTATGGTTCTTTGTTGCAGCAAGGAGAAAACTGACTACAACATACTCGGATGTATTTTGTTGCCTGGACTTTCAGAGCTTTTGGATTGAGTTGAATTGTTCAGGAAGGAGGAAGGGAGGGCTACTTTCCCAGGATGAGATTATGTTTTGGGTTTGTTCTGTAATTCCACCTAATGTTCTTGTTTTTATTGTCTTCATTACTGGAGAGCCTCTACTTCCCAGTTCTCACAAAACCCAAGAAAATATAATCAGCAACATATACCTTTCTTTTCTCTTTAAAAAGAAGAGATGTTTGAGCCAGGTATGGTGGCTCATCCCTTTAATTTCAGCACTCAGGAGATTGAGGTAGGAGGATCTCCTTAAGTTTGAGACCACCCTGGGCTACTGAGTGAAGTCCAGGTTAGCCTGGGTTAGAGTGAGACCTTGCCTCAGGAAAAACACAAATTTTTGTTCACCATAGGAAACAGACACTTTGGGGCAGGAGAGATGTCTTCTGGAACCCTTTGCTTTAACAGCAGCTTCTTCATGTCTGTGGCTTGTCATTCATGAGTGACTAGATCTTTCATCTGACTGATCTTCTTGCTCACTTTTACAGGTCTTCTCTTACTCAATTTGTAAACTCTCCACTTAAATCAAAAGACCACGACTTATGTGTGTGTGTGTGTGTGTGTGACAGAGAGAGAGAGAAAGAGAGAGAGAGAGAGAGAGAGAGAGAGAGAGAGAGAGAGAGAGAATGAGAATAGGCACACCAGGAGGGCCACCAGCCACTGCTAATGAACTCCAGACATATGCAACCACCTTGTGCATCTGGCTTTATGTGGGGTACGGGGGAATTGATCTCAGGTCCTTCTGTTTTGCAGGCAAATGCCTTAACTGCTAAGCCATCTCTCCAGCCTGACTATCATATTTCTGCTTCACTCCTGTCTGCTTGCCTTGAAGTCCTCTTTGGAGTAGAACTTTTTTTTTTCTGCATAACCAGCTTATTTAACCATAGCTCTCTAGGAAGATTGTGGCCTGGTTGATTTCTTTGTGTCTTTGGACAAGTTTCTTTCCTTCTAGGCTTGGGTTTTTAAATCTATAATAATGTTATCTGTATGATACTTAACATCCTAATATTTAAGCCTTCATAGCAATTTAAATGAGGTAAACACGTAAATATGTGACAATGCTATCCGATATATAGAAGGTTTTTGTTTTGTTTTTGAGGTCATGTCTCACTCTAGCCCAGGCTGACCTGGAATTCACTATTCACTATGGAGTCTCATGTTGTGAAGATTCTTAAATAACATGATTTTCCTTTCTGTTCCAGCATTTTTCTTTTGGGTACATTTCCCACTGTATTTTCTTGCTGCCTCTGTTGATAAAACTGTTCTCTTAGTTCACTGCCTGCCTGCCTGCCTTAAGGGGGAGTGTTTCTTCATCAGAGAGAAGAGGGAGGGGAGAGGAGAGTAGAGGAGAGGGACTGTGCTTTAACTGTCCTTACAAACTGTTAACAGTTTGTCCTTTTTATAAGTCACCTATGGTTAGTTATCTGTTCAGGAACTGTAGCGGCAGGCTCTGTGGTTTATTCAGGTTCCACTTCCAAGGTAAAAGGACAGTATGAATCAGACATGGAGGTAGCCTGCAAACAGATGTTTATGGGAGGTCTTGTATAATTTACTTGTTTCGTTAGTCTGTGCATGAACCCTGTCTTGGGAATCATTAGGGGTATTGTTAAGCATTCCCAGACCACTCTGTAAACTAAATTGGAATTCTTCAGAGAGGTTTGGGGACATCACTAAGAAATTGTACTGCCTATAGAAAGCTAGGAGTTTGCTCATCTGAAACATGCAACTGCTGAAACATATAACTGAAAAGTTTTACAACTTCTGAATTATGTGTGACTAAGTTATAGTCGGGGGGGGGAATTATTGCTTTGAAATACATGAGATCCTTTCTGAAACCCTTAGTGCATACCTGCTATAAGCACTTATTAGGTAGTGATAGTTGGAGGATTGTATTGTTTTATGAAGCTTCCTGCTCTGATTAACGCTTTAGGCACCTCATTTTCTTCCTTTCCTTTCCTTTCCCCTTTCCCCTTTCCCCTTTCCCCTTTCCCCTTTCCC
>PVHP010039783.1:0-16181 GCA_004024765.1 Zapus hudsonius | reverse complement strand
AAGCTCACCAATACAAGCATAGACAGCAGACTGAATTTAATGAAGAGAAATATGAATGACTTCAAAAGCACATTAAGTGAACTGAAGGTGAACCAACTATGGGAGGAGCTAGACAGTCAATTGAATAAATTTGATGAGGACTTAAGAAAAATTAAAAATGAATTTCTGGAATCCTTAGCAAAAACAAAAATAGACTGGAAATCAGAACTCACCAAAGAATTGGAGACTATAAACAAAATTATCAGAGAAGCCAAAAATGAAATGGAGTTGTTAAAAACCTCCCTTGATCAATCAGTCCCAGAGTTAACAATCTGGAGGACAGATTCTCAGACCTTGAGGACAAGACAGAAAAAATTAATAAGGATGTCATAGGTTTCAATAAATTCAAGAAATCAAGTGAACAAAATATGAGGGAAATATGGGATACCATAAAGAGGCCCAATATTAGAATCATGGGGATCCCAGAGGGAGAAGAATCCCAGGCTAGGGGCATAGGAAATATTTTCAACAGAATTATTCAAGAAAACTTAGCTTATCTTACAAGAGAAAGCCCATACAACATTCAAGGGGCCCAGGGGAATCCAAACAGACAGCACATGAAGAGGAATTCTCTAAGACACATTTTAATCAATATGCCCAACATAGAAAGTAAAGAGAAAACACTCAAAGCTACAAGAGAAAAGAAACTCATCACCTATAAAGGCAAACCCATCAGGCTCACCTCAGACTTCTCATTAGAAACCATGAAAGCCAGAATGGTTTGGAATAATGCTCTTCAGGGTCTAAAGAAGTATGGATTTCAATCTAGACTACTGTACTCAGCAAAGCTATCCTTCATAATAGATGGAGAATTGAAAGTGTTTCATGATATAAACCAGCTCTACGATTATTTGAAAACAAAGCCTAAATTACAGAACACTTTACAGGAGATATTCCACACAGAGATAAGAAATCTACCTCAGAAGAGTAATAGAGATCATGCATGACAAGCACAATCAGTGTGCTAATAATAACAGCACAGACACCAACCCCCATAAACCCTCCAAAATGGCAGTGCTTAAAGCAAACCTCTCAGTTATATGTCTGAATATAAATGGACTTAACTCCTCTATAAAAAGACACAGATTTGCAGATGGATCAGAAAAATGGACCCTTCCATCTGCTGCCTTCAGGAAATGCACCATACCTCTAAAGACAGCAATCTTCCTTGGGAAAAAGGATGGAAAACAGTTTATCAGGCATGTAAAAGTAAAAAGCAAGCAGGTGTGGATACATTCATTTCTGATAAAATAGACTTTATACCAAAATTAATTAAAAAGAATAATGATGGTCACTTCCTACTCATCAAGGGAATGATTCAACAAGAAGATATCACTATCACTAACATGTATGCACCAAATTCAGGTGCAACAAAGTTCATAAAAGAAACCCTACTCAAAAGTAAAGCAGAAATGAACTCTCATTCCATCATAGTGGGAAATTTTAATACACCTCTATCATCTCTAGACAGATCAACCAAACAGAAGATCAGCAGGGATATAAAAGAGCTCAATAACACCATTGACCAGTTGGGGATAACAGATATTTACAGAACATTTCACCCCAAAGACACAAAATATACCTTCTTCTCAGCAGCACATGGAACCTTCCCTAAAATTGATCACATACTAGGTCATAAATCATCCCTAAACAAATTGAGGAAGATTGATGTAGTTCCTTGCATCATATCAGACCATAATGCATTAAAGGTAGAAATTGACAATGGAACAGGATCCAGAAAATACACAAAGAACTGGCGCCTGAACAATTCACTTCTAAAAAATGATTGGATCATCCAAGAAATAAAACAGGAAATTCGAATTTCCTAGTAATAAATGATGATAATAACACATCTTATCAAAACTTGTGGGACACCAGCCACCAGTTCCTTCCCTCACTGAGCTGTTGACCAAAGTGACCCATGGGGTTCCAAAAACAAGACAGAATTCTGTCAAGCTCTTGAATGACCTCCCTAGGCCTGAGGCAAAACCCTGTTGCTGAAGAAACCACAGAATGCCATCGATCAGCATCGAGAAAGCATTCAAGGTCCAGAATGGTATCCAGCCCCTAGATGGTAGTTAATGCAGTACTAGAAGGCACTGCACAAGCTGCCAGGGGAAGCTGATCAACTACGCTGGAGTAGGAGTAAACAGAGACCACTGGCATGAAACACAGACTACGGCCATGAGTAGGCTGACCACACCTCCTACTGGGAGAGAACAGCGAACCAAAAAAGGAGCACTAGTGCAATGGAGGAGCCTGGGCCAGGGGAGACAATCAACATCTTTTAAATTCGGCCAAATATTCCACTTAGTGAGGGGAAGCCCATGACTGGAACTGGGGAATCAGTGCGATATGCACTGGATCCCATACTCTTGGGCTCACAAGAAAACATGCACTATGGGACCGATTGATGGTGAGACTACTAAAAAATAGAATCTAGATAATCCAGAATTGTGTATATTTGTTAACCTATACTGCCCTCACACTCCGATAGAGGTTTTGTTTGTATTTTTCAGGATGCAGTGAGAGAGTTGTGGCCCATCTAACTCTACCAACCGACTGTAGGCTGTTAGCAGAGATTCTCACAAGAGATGAGCCACCACAGTCATACCGTGGAGGATCCATATGGAGCCCCGCAGAGAATGATGGGATGAACAAGGGACCCATAGCCACAGCCATTCAATCAACACAAGAAAAGCCAGGGGGACAGAAACCAACAATTTTCAGCACAAAGCCCCCTAAGTGCACAACATTAAAGCAGCCTTAATACTCACCCACCACGACTCAGGGAACTGAGCGGAAGAGGGGGTGGAAAGATTGTGAGAGCCATGGTGGGGGAGACTATCCAGAGGCATGACACCCCTCAGTAACAACACACTTGGGCCAGGAGAACCAGGCTGAGAACTAGGCTATCCATGGTCCCCTGCCACAAGGACTGATCCAGACGACCCACGGAAGAGGATATCCAGCTGATTGGGGATGGGGAGGGGGGACATTGGGGAATTGGGGATAACAACTCATTGTTTGCCCACTAAATAATGTAACTCATTATGGTCAATATATATATATATATATATATTTAAAAAAAAAAACTTGTGGGACACAAGGAAGGCAGTCCTAAGGGGGAAATTCATTGCGCTAAATGCCTTCATATCAAAGACAGAGAGGTCTCAAATCAACCAACTAACTGCCAAACTAAGGTCATTGGAACAGATGGAAAAAGCCAACCAAAGGAGTTCAAGACGAAAGGAAATATTTAAAATCAGAGCTGAGATTAATGAATTGACAATAAAGAAAATGATTAAAAAATAGATAAATCAAAGAGTTGGTTCTTTGAAAAAGTTAATAAGATTGACAAACCCCTGGCCAATCTAATCAAATGAATAACTGTGAAAGCCCAAATCAACAAAATCAGAAAGGACAAGGGTGAGATCACAGTAGATCCTAAAGAGATTGGAAGTATCATCAGGTCATACTTCCAAAAACTCTACTCCACAAACTTAGGGAACCTGGAAGAAATGGATAAGTTTTTGGACCCCTACGGAATACCAAAACTTAACCCAGAGCAGATAAAATCACTAAACAAACCGATCAAATCTACAGAGATTGAAGATATAATCAAAAACTTTCCCAAAAGGAAAAGCCCTGGACCAGGTGGTTTCTCAGCTGAATTCTACCAAGCCTTCATCACAGAGCTGAAACCACTCTTTCTGAAACGTGTTAGAAACATAGAAAAAGAGGGAAGGGTTCCAAACACCTTCTATGAAGCTACCATTGCCCTAATCCCTAAACCAGGCAAGGATGCAACAAGAAAAGAGAACTATAGACCCATATCTCTGATGAACTTAGATGCAAAAATCCTGAACAAAGTCCTAGCAAACTGGATACAACGCTACATCAAAAATATTATCCACCTGACCAAGTTGGCTTTATCCCAGAGATGCAGGGATGGTTCAACATATGCAAGTCGGTAAATGTAATACATCACATTAATCAGCTCAACCACAAAAACCACATGGTTATCTCAATAGATGCGGAGAAGGCCTTTTACAAAATTCAACACCTCTTCATGTTCAAAGCTCTCAAAAGAATAGGCATAGATGGCCTATTCCTAAACTTAATAAAGACAATTTACAAAACTCCTAAAGCACAGATCATTCTCAATGGGGAATGACTCAAGGAGTTCCCACTCAATTCAGAAACAAGACAAGGCTGCCCACTCTCACCACTGCTCTTTAACATAGTGCTTGAAGTTCTAGCCCAAGCGATTCGACAAGAGAAGGGCATAAAAGGGATACAAGTTGGAAAGGAAGAAATTAAACTATCCCTCTTTGCAGATGACATGATCCTTTATATATCAGACCCAAAGAATAGTATCAGTAACCCCTTGAAGGTGATTAATGCCTTCAGCAACATGGCAGGATACAAAATTAACACACAAAAATCAGTAGCCTTTCTTTATGCAGAAGACAAGCAGACAGAAAAAGACATCAGAGAGACTGTCCCATTTTCTATAGCCTCAAAGAAAATAAAATACCTTGGAATATCACTAACCAAGGCTGTAAAGGACTTATATAAGGAAAATATTGAAACACTCAAGAAGGAAATAGAGGAGGACGTGAGAAGATATTGCATGCTCATGGATAGGGAGAATCAATATAGTAAAAATGGCAATCCTGCCAAAAGCAATTTACAGATTCAATGCTATGCCGATAAAAATCCCAACCTCATTCTTCACAGACATAGAAAAAATAATCTCTAAATTTATTTGGAAGGGCAAAAGACCTCGGATAGCCAAAACTATTCTAAGCAAAAAATCCTACTCAGGAGGTATCACCATCCCTGACTTCAACACATACTACAAAGCCATGGTAATGAAAACAGCATGGTACTGGCATAAAAACAGAAAAACAGATCAATAGAACAGAATTGAAGACCCAGCTTTGAATGGAAGTAACTTCAGTTATTTAGTCTTTGGCAAGGGGGCCAACAATGTATGCTGGGCCAAAGATAGCATCTTCTACAAATGGTGCTGGAGGAATTGGATAAACACGTGTAAAAAAATGAAAATAGACCCACTCCTTTCACCGTGCACAAAAATCAACTCCAAATGGATCAGAGACCTTAATCCGGTAACCATGAACACCCTGGAAGAAAAAATAGGAGGAACTCTACATGAAATAGGAGTTGGAAAAAATTTCCTGAGCTAATCTCCAGCAGCCCAGGAAATATGACAATCACTTAACCAATGAGACCTGATCAGGCTCAAAAGCTTCTGTTCAGACAAACAAACCATACTCAGAGCCAATAGACCCCCTTCAAATTGCGAGATGATTTTCGCCAGCTATACAGAGGCCTAATTTCTAAAACCTACAGAGAACTCAAAAAAATAACAAAAACCCAAAATGCCCCCTCACAAAATGGGGTACTGATCTCAACAGAGAATTCACGGAGGAGGAAACACAAATGGCCTTGACTCATTTAAGAAAGTGCTCAGCATCCTTAAGCATCAGAGAAATGCAAATCAAAACCACAATGAGATACCATCTTACCCCTGTCAGAATGGCAATCATAAAGAAAACCAACAACAATCATTGCTGGCGAGGATGCGGGGAATAAGGAACCCTCACTCACTGCTGGTGGGATTGCAAATTTGTTCAACCATTATGGAAAGCAGTGTGAAGACTTCTGAACAAAATGGACATAGACCTTCCAGTGGACCCAGCTATCCCTCTACTAGGCATCTACCCACAAGATGTCACATCTCGACACAGAAACATTTGTACAACTATATTTATAGCAGCTCAATTCATAATAGCCAAGTATCGGAATCAACCCAAATGCCCATCCATGGAGGAATGGACAGCAAAACTGTGGTATATTTACACGATGGAATTTTACCCAGCTGAAAAGAAAAATGAAATATCTAAATTTAGGGAAAAATGGTCTGACTTCAAGCAGATCTTACTAAGTGAACTCTCAAAAGAACAGAGAATTGAACGCCACATATTTTCCCTCATATGTGGTCCTTAACCAGGATAACTGTTTTCTTTATGCAGACTAGTAGAAAGAAGTGAGAGATTATGAATGAGGGGTAAGGGATGGGGGGAGGGGAATGGCTTAAATTTGAGGATAAACCATATTAGGTTCAAAACTATAAAATCCTTACAAGCATACTGTAACCTATTGAGAAAGTAGTGAGCGTTGCCTGGCAAGAGGAGCAATGAGTAGGGGAGAAAGTCTAAGCCTGTGAATAATTAGATCAGCCTGACAACCCCTGGTTTCAACCACTGGTTCCTTCCCTCACTGAGATGTTGACCAAAGCAACCCATGAAGTTCCAACAACAAGACAGAATTCTGTCGAAGCTCTTGAGTGCCCTCCCCAGGCCTGAGGCAAAACCCTGTTGCTGAAAAAAAAAATCACAGAATGCCATCGATCAGCATCGAGAGACCCTTCAATGTCTGGAATGGTATCCAGCCCCCTGAAGGCAGTTAGTGTAGTGCTGGAGGACACTGCACAGGCTGCCAGGGCAAACTGATCAACGACAGCTGGAGTAAACAGAGACCACTGACACAAAACACATATCTGCAGCCATGAGTAGGCTGACCACACCTCCTGCTGGGAGAGAACAGCGAACCAAGAAAGGAGCACTTGTGTAATGGAGGAGCCTGGGCTTGGGGGAGACAATCAACAGCTTTCAAATTCGGCCAATTTTCCACTTAGTGAGGGAGACCCCTTGTCTGGAACTTGGGACTCAGGGCAATAGGCACCAGATCCCATACTAATTCCATCATAGTAGTGACTTTAATACACTGCTGTTATCTCTAGACAGCTCATCCAACAGATCAGCGAAGAAATAATGGAGCTTAACAACACGATAGATCAACTTGACCTAAAAGACAGACAGAACATTCCATTCCAAGACTATAGAATACATTCTTCTCAGCAGCCCATGGAACCTTCTCCAGAATAGACCACATATTAGGATATAATACACACCTCAGCAAATTCAAGATGAATGATCTAGCCCCCTGCATCATATCGGAGCACAATGTGTTAAGGCTGGATATTAACCATTGGAGAAATGATAGAAAATACACCAACTATTGGTGACTGCACAATAAATACACTATTAAACAAAGAATGGGCCATTCAAGAAATTAAAAAATAAACTGAAAATTTTCTAAAAGTAAATGATAGTTAAAACACAACATACCAAAACTTATAGGACACAATGAAGGCAGCCCTAAGGGAAATATTCATAATGCTCAATGCCTTCATTCCAAAGACAGAGCCATGTCAAATCAATAACCTAATGATCCACCTAAACACATTAGAAAAACTAGCACAATCCAGCCTTAGGGATTAAAGACAAAAAAGAAATAATTAAGACCAGAACTGAGATTAATGAAATAGAAACTAATAATTTTTTAAAGATGGTTCTTTGAAAACATAAACAAGATTTACAAACCCTGGGCCAATCTAATTAAATGAAAAAACCAAAAAGAGAAGGCCCAAATAAAGTAAAATCAGAAATGAAAAGGGAAAGTTCACAAAAGACCCCAATGAAGTTGAAGCAACCATTAAATCATACTTCAAAAACCTCTACTCCACAAAATTGTAGAACCTGGAAGAAATGGATGAATTCCTGGACACCTTCCACCTACCAAAACATAACCTGGAGCAGATAAAGTTCCTCAATAAACCTGTCACATCTACTGAGATTGAAAATATAATTTTAAAAAACCTACCCAAGAAGAAAAGTCCAAACCCTGATGGATTCTCAGCTGATTTTACCAAACTTTCAGCATAGAACTGAAACCATTCTTTCTGAAGCTTTTATGTATAACAAGAAAAGAATGAATGCTTCTAAACTACTTCTCACCTAATACCAAAAGGAGAAAATGATACAAGAAAGGAAAATTACAGACCCATATCCCTGATGAACTTTGATGCAAAAATTCTGAACAAAATCCTCACAAACCAAATACAACAGATCCTCAAAACTATTACCTACCTACCTTAACCAGGTAGGCTTCATCCCAGTGATACAGGGATAGTTCCACATATGTCCAACACATTAATAATATCAGCCATCAGGACCACATGGTCAGCTCTTTCAACACAGGGAAGGCCTTCCACAAAATTCAACACCACTTCATAACAAAAATGCTGGAGAGGCTGGGCATAGAAGGCTTATACCACAACATCATAAGGCAGTATACAAAACTCCTAAAGTGTGAATTATACTCAATGGGGAAAGACACCAGGAGTTCCCACTAGAATCAGGAAGAAAACAGAGGTGTTCATTCTCACCACCAGTATTCAACATAATCCTTGAAGTTCTAGACCAAGCAATAAGAAAGGAGAAAGACATAAATGGGATACAAATTGAAAAGGCAGAAGAAAAAATTCCCCTATTACAGATGACAGGATTTTATATATAACAGACTCAAAGAATAGTACCACTAAACTCCTAAAGGTGATAAAATCCTTCAGCAGGAAGGATAAAAAATTAACACAAAAAATCAGGATCCTTCATGTATGCAAATGACATGTATACAGAAAAGAACTCATCAAGACTGTTCCATCTTCAATACCCTCAAAAAAATCAATAACCTTTTTTTTTAACAAACTAAGGATGTGAAAGATGTGTATAATGAAAGCATAAAAAATACTCAAGAAGGAAATAGAGTGAAAAGTTAGAAAGATATTCTGAAAAGCCTGGAAGAAAAAATAGGAGGAACTCTCCCAAGAGATAATAGGCAAAAACTTCCTGAACAAACTTCTATTAGCTCAGGAAGTGCTTAAATCACTTAACCAATGTGATTTCATCAGGCCACACAGTTTCTGTGCAGACATACATACATATTCAGAGCCAACAGACCACCATCAGACTGGGAAATAATCTTTGCCAGCTATAACACAGAGAGAAGTCTAATATCTAGAACTTACAAAAAAACACAAAACAAATAATAATAAATCAAATTAAACTCATGAAATGGGGCATTGATCTCAACAGAGAATTCACAGAGAAGGAAACACAAATGGGCAATTCTCATTTTGAAACAAAAGTGTTCGTCATCCTTAATCATCAGGGAAATGCAAATCAAAACAACAATGAGATTTCACTTCACTCCAGTCAGAATAGTAATCATTAAAAAAAAATCCATGAGGGCTGGAGAGTTGGCTTAGCGGTTAAGGCACTTGCCTCCAGTGCCTAAGGCCCCTGGTTCAATTCCCCAGTACCCACATAAGCCAGAGCCACAAGGTGGTGACCCTGGTTCGTTTGTTCTCTCTCTCTCTCTCCCTCTCTCTCTCTCTCTCTGCTTGAAAATGAATAAATAAAATATTTTTAAAAATCCATGAACAATAGATGCTGGCAAAGATGCAAGGAAAAAGGAACCTTCATTCACTGCTGGTGGGATTTCATACTTGTACAACCACTATAGAAAGCAGTTTGGTGGCTCCTGAATAGGATAGATATAGAACTACCAATGGAATGAGATATCCCTCTTCTGAGCATCTATACTCAAGATCTCATGCCTAAGCAGAGACATTTGTTCAACCATGCTTGTAGCAGCTCCATTCATAATAGCTAAGGATTGGCATCAGTCCATATGACCATCACTAGACAAATGGATATCAAAGTTGTGGTACATTTATTTACATTATGAAATTTACTCAGCTGAAGGGAAAATGACATAATGGAAATTAAAGAAAAGTGGATGGACTTGGAGATCATACTTAGCAAACTCACAATAAAAGAGACAAAAGCTACATATTCTCTCTCATATGTGGTTCCTAACCAACTTAAGTTTAAACACTAATCAAGCCTGACAAAAATTTGTCAGGTGATTTAAGAGACTGTCAAACGGGATGGAAGGAATTGGTGGAGGGCAGAATGGGAGAATATGGAGACTTATACATTAAGCTAAACCAGTAACAGATCATTACCATAAAATCCTTATTTTCATGCAGTAAGCTCTTGAGGAATGTGTGGGCATCACCTGGTAAGAGGGGCCATGAATAGAATGGGAGTAAGCCTAACACCAAGAAAAAATTCTCAGGCCTGTAACTCTCTATCCCAGTCATTTGTTAGTTTCCAAACTGTACTGTTGATCAAAGAGACCCATGAGGTCCCCAAAACAAGAAAAGCTTTTATCAAAGCTCTTGAACACCTACCCCAGGCCAAAGGTAAGACTCAATGCTGAAGATACCACAGAGTATTGTCACACAACACTTAGAGACCCTACAAGATTCAGAGTGGTAACCAGCTCCCAAATGGTAGCATGTGTAGTGCTGGAATGCATTACATGAGCTGCCAGGCGAAATTGGTCAATGATATTTGGAGAAAGAAGAGATCAATGATATACAATACAGACTGATGTCACAAGAATGCTGAGCACACGGCTGTATGGAAAAGACTAGCAAGTCAAGAAGTACTCATCTGTGCAATAGTGGTGATAACCATATGTGGGTAATCAACAATAGATTCACTTAGTGGCAAGGGACCCTTAACTTGAATGGAGATCCATGGCAAAATCTTCTGGGGAGCAAGAACTCGGGCTCCATGGGGAAATTCCCACTAACTGTGATCTACAGACAGGCTACACCCATTACAATCTTGCTAAATTAACAATATTTGTCTCTTTTAACCTATACTGATCTCCCTACCCAATATAGATTCTGTTTGTATTTTCCAGAAGGTAGCGAGAGCCATGGACAACCCAATTCCACCAGTAAGAGATGGGATGATGGCTGACTTCCAGGCAGGAGGTGAACCACCCCTTACCTTTCATTTAGGGCCCAAAGGAAACCTATGTGAAAGTGGTGAGATAAACAAGAGACCTATGACCACAGCAAGTCAAATAACTCCCGAAAGAACAATGGAGACCGGCATCAATGATACCCAACACAATACAAAGCAAAAGTCCAGAGAAACTTAAGATCTCCACAATAAAGCAGACTTAAAACTCACCCACCATGATTCATGGAACTGAGTGGAAATGGGGGTAGAAAGATTGTAACAGCCATGGGAAATTAGAATATCCTGAGGCATTGACCCCCTCAGCAAAAATAAAAAAAGAAACAAAAACTGGCTACCTTTGTGCAATTCATATCCCTGTACCCCATGGACTGATCCATTATGCCCACCAACAATGGCATCCAGTGGGTTGGGGACAAGGAGGAGGGAAATGAGGGTACCACCACAAGATTTACTCATAGAGTGTATCTAATTTTTGACAATAAATATGTTTTTAAAAAAGACTCTCTAGAATTCCTCACTACCATTGTTAATAACATGGCGGACAGAAACTTAGACCTTGTAGACAAGAGAGAAGAATTTGATCAGGATTGTAAAAACTTTGATAAAATAAATCATGTGAACAAAATATGATGAAATGGTGGGATTCTATAAAGCAACCAAATATCTGGGTCAAGGGGATACCAGAGGGAGAAGAAATCCAAATCAAAGGCATAGAAAACATATTTATCAAAATTATTGAAGAAAATTTTCCATTTTTTTTCAAAAGAGAAGCCCATCTGGATACAAGAAGCAACAGAACTCCAAGTAGACAGAAACAAAGAAGGAACTCTCCAAGACACATCTTAGTTAAAATATTAACCATAGAAGCAAAGAGAGAGTGCTAAAATCAGCAAGAGAGAAACAATTTATACAAAAGTAACCCTATCAAAATTACCTCAAATTTCTCAATGTAAACCATGAAGGCCTGTAGGGCCTGGAATGGATCTCTTCAAAGTCTATAAAACTATGGCTTCCAACACCCACTATAACAGATGGAGAAAAGAAAACAATCCATGATAAAAGCCAGCTCTATGATTATAATAACACTAAGCCAAACTTAATACAGGAAACTTCTAGAAATATTCCACACTGAAGATGCAAGCAACCAACCTCAAGAGATGAGTAGAGGATGACCATGCAGCATAAACAAAATTGATGTGCCCATAATAACATACAAGGCATCAACCCCATAAACCTTCCACCATGACATGGATTAAAGCAAACCTTACAGTTATAACATTGAATATTAATGGACTTATCTCTCCCACTTAAAGACACAAGCTGACAGGGTGCACCACAAAAATGAACCCTTTCATCTACTGCCTTCAAGAATCCAACCTCACCTCTAAATACAGACAGTTCCTCAGGGCGAAAGGATGGAAAATGCTTTTCTAAGCAAATGAAAATAAAAACCAAGTGGGTTTTGCTAAATTTATATCTGCCAAAATAGGTTTTGAACCAAATGTAATTAAAAAGGACAAAGAAGGCTTACTCTTTAAGGTAGCTATCAATCAAGATGATATCACTATCACAAATACATATTGTCATGATTTGATCCAGGTGTCCCCCACAAGCAAATGAATGTGTTCTGATTAATCGATCCACGGCTGATGGCAGTTTGGATTTTACAACCTAGATGAAGCTGTGTTGTTGGAGGCTGGCTTATGGGGATTATAAACCAGCTTCCCCTTGCCAGTATTTGGCACACCTTGCTGTCGCTGTTTCCAGTGCTGTGGCAGAGGTGATGTCCATCCCTCTGCTCATGCCATCATTTTCCCTGCCAGGATGTAGTCTCCCCTCGAGTCCATAAGCCTAATAAACCCATTCCTCGACAAGCTGCTTTTGTTTGGGTTCTTTCTGTGCAGCAACTAGAAAGCTGACTGCAACATATATACACCTAACAGAGGTGCATATCATACATGAAAACAAATCAGAAAAAAACTCCAATTCTATCATACTAGGAGACTTTAATATCCCACTGTCATCACTAATACATTTTCCAAATGGAAAATAAGTGGGGAAGTAGACCTTAACATCACCTTATGTCAATTAGACCTAACAGACAGCTACAGAATATTCCATCATAATTCTACAAAACACACCTTCTTCTCATAAGGCCATAGCACCTTCTCCAAAATAGACCACATATTAGAACATAAAACAAGCCTCCATAAATTTTAAAAATGCCATAATTCCTTACATTATTTCAGACTATACTGTGTTAAAGTTAGAAATTAACAAGAGAGACAAATAGAAACTATACCAGTGCCTAGAGGCTGAACAAAATGATATTAAACAATGAATGGGCTGTATAAGAAATAGCAAAGTTCTTCAACTAAATGGCAATGAAACACAATATACCAAAACTTATGAGACACAATGCCTTCATTCTCTTCTAAGGGGAAATGCTTTCATAAAAAAGACAGAGAGATCTCAGAAGAATAACCTAACACCCTTAAAGCAAGAAAATCAAGAACAATCTAAACCTGGCAGAGCAAAATGGAAAGAAATAATTAAGATCAGAATACAGATCAATAAATTTGAAACCAAGAAAACAATTTAAAAGATTGACAAAACAAAGAGTTGGCTCTTTGAAAAATATAAACAAGATGGAAAAACCCCAGGCCAGTTTGATCAAATGAAAAAAAGAGAGGTCTCATATTGACAAAATTAGAAATGAAAAGGGAAAGGTCATGGCAGACACCAATAAAATTGGAGTAATCATCTGGACATGCTTCTAAAACCTGTACTTCAAAAAAAAAAAACTGCACAAAACTGGAGAACCTGGAAGAAATGGATGAATTCCTTGACACACATCTCCTATCAAAACTAAACTGGGAACAGAGAAATCTCCCAAACAAACCATCAAGACTGAAAATTCAATCAAAAATTTCCTCAGAAGGAAAATACCAGGACCTGATTGATTCTCAGCTGAATTTTACCAAACCTTCATCACAGAACTGATAGCACTCTTTCTCAAGCTTTGTCACATAACTGGAGAACAGAGGATGCTTACTAATTCCTTCTATGAAGCTAGTATCACTGTAATACCAGAATCAGACAGTGATACAATGAGAAAAGAAAACTATAGACCTATATCCCTGATGAACTTAGATGCAAAAATTCTGAACAAAATCCTCACAAACCAAATTCAACAACACTTCAAAAGTATCATTCACCTGGATCACATAGGCTTCATCCCAGAATTCAGAGATGGTTCAGCATACAGAAAGATATTAACATAATCCACCATATTAATAAACTTAATCAAAAAACAACATGTTCATTTCAATAGATGCAGGGATGGCCTTCAACAAAACTCAATATCACTTCATGATGAAAATGCTGGAAAGCCTGTGTATGGAGGATTTATACCTCAACATAACAAAGGCTTATACTAAACACGCAAACCATCCTCAATGGGGAAATACCCAAGAAGTTCCCATTAAGATCAGGAACAAGATATGGTTGTCCACTCTCACCATGTCTCTTCAACATAGTGCTTAAAGTTTTAGCCCAACAAATAAGACAGGAAAAAGACATAAAATGGATACAAATCAAAAGGGAAGAAATCAAATTATAAATTTTTGCAGATGGCATGACCTATACATAAGGGACCCAAAGAACATTACTATAAAAAACATTAGGTGAAAATTTTCTTCAGCAAAGTAGCAGGACACAAAATTAACACATAAAGTCTGTAGTCTTCCTGTATGTAAGTGACAAGCATATAGAAAAAGAAATCAGAAAGACTGTCCCATTTTCAATTGCTTCAAAAATAAAATCAAATACCTTGGAAAAAATACTAACCAAGGATGTGAAAGACATATATATGGAAAACATAAAAACACTCAAGACAGAAATTGAGGGGGACATAAGAAAATGAAAAGACCTTCTGTGCTCCTGGATAGGTAGAATCAATATTGTGAAAATGCCAATTCTCCCAAAAGCAATATACAGATTCAACACAATGTCAATATAATTCCCAGCTTCATTCTTTACAGAGAGAAAAATATAGTCTCAAAATTCATTTGGAATGGCAGAAGGCCTTAGATACCCAAAAATGTCCTCATCAATATAAACACCTCGGGTGGTATCACCATAACCAAACTAAAGTTATACTACAAAGCCATAGTGACAAAAATAGCATTGTACTGGCATAAAAACAGACAGGTAGACCAGTGGAACTGATTTGAAGATCTTGCCCTTAGTTCAAGTATCTCCAGCTGCTTGATCTTTGGCAAAGGTACCAACAATGTTCTCTGGAGAAAAGAGAGCATCATCAACAAATGATGTTAGTCAAATTGGATAAATTCATGTGAACACAAAAGAAACTAGACCCACTCCTCTTACCATAAACAAAAATCAACTCCAAATGGATTAAGGACCACAATATAAGACCTGAAACTCTTAAAAACCTGGAAGGAAAAATAGGGAGAACTCTCCACAGGATAGGAGTAGGGGAAAACTTCCTGAACATAACCTCAGTTGCCCAGGAAATTAAACAATCACTCAACCAATGGGATCTCATCATGATAAAAAGCTTCTGTGAAAACATATTGTACTCAGAGCCAAAAGACCACCATCAGACTGGGAGTAAATGTTCACCAGTTACAACAAAGACAGAGGCCTAATATCTAGAACCTATAAAAAAGCCCCCCCCCAAATTATATAATAAAAATCACACACCCCACTCAAAAAATGGGGGAGTGAATTTATCAGGGAATTCACAAAGGTGGAAATACAAATGGCCAGTTCTCACCTAAGAAAATGTTCAACATCCTCAATCATCAGGAAATGCAAATCAAAACAACTCTGAGATTCCACCTTACTCCAGTTAGAATTGCAATAATTAAAAAAATCTACCAAAAGATGTTGACAAGGATGTGGGGTAAAAGGAACCCTTATTCACTGTTGGTGTGAAAGCAAACTTGTACATTATGGAAATCAGTGTGGATGCTTCTGAAAAAAGATAAAAATAGAGCTACCACCTGTGTTGATTAGATTTTGTTGTCAACTTGATATTTTTAATTATCTTGGGTAAGTCTCTGAGGATGTTTACAGGAAGGCAGCCTCTCAGTATGGTGATGGATGCAAAGCTCAGAGGAGCTAGAAATGAACATCCCTTCCTGAGAGGGAAATTGCAGAGACTCAGGAAACCATTAAGTCTGAGATAAGGTTGTAAGACCTTGCCCTAAGACTATATACAGGGGAAGGAGATTTATCTCCCTTTCATCCCCTGCCTGTTTTCTGTTCTCTGTGTGGTGTTGGTGGTGGTTTTCCCCTCTCTCTCTCTCTCTCTCTCTCTCTCTCTCTCTCTCTCTCTCT
>PVHP010039782.1:0-16183 GCA_004024765.1 Zapus hudsonius | reverse complement strand
CATAGGCTTTTGACTAGGTCTTCAGTACCAGGCATGTATTCACTCCAGTGGAGTGTGCCTCCACTCCAATTAGAGAGCAATTGATTCCCCCATAACAGACATGCCACTATTACCCCAGTTGCCACATTGAGCCTGGCTGGTCAGTCTTAAGGCTTGCAAGGTCCACTGCTGTTCACCACCATTGATGACTTCTCTCTCCCATAGAGCTGCGTACAGCCATAGCTTTTATAGCTTTCTGTCAGCTGGTTAACAGGGAGGAGGTTTCCAGCTCAGCTCCAGCTTGAATCCCCAGTGACCCGTAGCCCAAGCATATGTGGTCTTCAGCAATAGGCTTTTACCATCTCATTCTGGTGGGCAACCAAGAGCCTTGGCAATGGCCTGTAATGTTTTGAGGACCTCAGGGACCTCCCTGGCCAACAACTTGCTAGAAGGTATCCCATCCCTGGCACTGAAGTTTTTCTAGTAACAGTCTATGGCTACTGGCTGCGCCAGTATATGAGAGAGAACATGTGGCATTTGGCTTTGTGGGCCTGAGTTACTTCACTTAGTGTGATCCTTTCCAGATACATCCATTTACCTGCAAATTTTAGAATTTCATTTTCCTTTTTCTTTTTTTTTAGAGTTGCTCCTGTTTATTATAATACAGCATATCCACATATATGCGCCCATGGGCCATGGCCCTCTTCTCTCTTTTTGGCATGACTCTGCCCTTATTGTGATTTTACCTGAGCCTTGAGACCAATTTTCTGAGCTGCCTGAGCTGTAGTTTTCCCCTGATCTAGACGAGGTGACCATGTCAGTGATTTCCCTTTTCTTTTTTATTTAATCTTTATTGCCCAAAATTAGATACTTTGATTGAGTAAATATCGTGCTTATATTCCCATTTCCCTCCCCCTGTCCTCAATCTACTGAGTATCCTCCTTGGTTGGTGTGAAGTGTAAAGTGTGCCTGTGACATTTGTGTTTCTTTCGTAAATTAGAAAATGGCTAAAACGCTTATTTTTTTAAAAAAAATAGCTAGAGGTTTGTTTTAAAACTGCTCACTTGAGTCTCTGGGTGTCATAAGGCCCTGAGATGAGCAACTATCTGGAAAGGAAAAATTAAGTAACTAACAGCTATTTCAGCTTCTGTAAAATGCTTAAGCTATAGGATTATGGAGGGATAAGAATAGCTAAACACCAGACATCTATTCTGGCCTTCGTCCTAGTTTCGCTTATCTGTCTTTTTGTAACCTGCTTATACAGACCTTAACCCTTGGACTGGAAATTCCCCAAACAGGTGCTCTGAGGTCCAGCTGTTGTTACAAGGACCAGGCACTACTTTATTGTGGTTAGTCACAGAGTCTCTATCTAAGATGTTATCTTAACAATTGTCTTATTTTGGGTACTTCAAATCATAACTGGGAGGCCCAAAACACAAAGTTCTCTGACAACCCCAAGGATCTAATTGTGCTTTTGGATAATGAGATGTTTACCCACCAGCCAACGTGGGATGATTATCAACAGCTCCTCCAAATCTTGTTTACTACGGAGGAATGAGAAGGAATGCAGATGGAGACCCGGAAACTGGTCCCAGGTGATGACGGTCAACCAACCGTCAACGTTGACCTCATTAACACAGCCTTTCCTCTGACCTGACCAACCACGGAGGATTGGCACTACAACATGGCAGAAGGTAGGAGACATCTCCAGTTGTATCACCAGACTCTAATGGGAGGTCTCAGCATTGCTGCATGAAAGCCCACTAATTTGGCTAAAGTTTATGCAGTAATGCAGGGGAAAGCAGAAAGTCCAGCCAGCTATTTAGAGAGATTAATAGAGGCATTTAGGCAGTTCACACCTATGGATCCAGAAGCCCCAGAAAACCAGGCTGCAGTAGTAATGTCCTTTGTGAATCAGGCAGCACCTGATATTAAAAGAAAGTTACAGAAATTAGAGGATCTAGAAGGAAAACAGATCCAGGATCTTCTTAGAATAGCACACAGAGTTTTCAATAACAGAGAGGCCCCAGAGGAGAAACAGCTGAGAACCACTGAGGGGATGACTCGAGCCCTCACTACAATGATAAGAGAGGTGAATAAGCGGGTTGTGGACATCCACCCTATGGTTCCAAATCTGTATACTCTGCTGAGCTCCTTAACACCCACCCACAAGTGGTATACAGTTTTGGATTTAAAAGATGCCTTTTTCAGTCTTCCTCTGGCCCCTGGACCCCAAAATTGTTTGCTTTCGAGTGGTCAGATCCAGAAAAAGGAATAAATGGACAATTGACTTGGACTAGACTGCCACAAGGATTCAAGAACTCTCCAACCCTGTTTAATGAGGCACTCCATGAGGACTTGAGTGAGTACCGCCTAACCTACCCCCAAGTCACCCTCCTACAGTATGTGGATGATTTACTTGTTGCAGCCGAGTCTTGGGCTGAGTGTCAGAGTGGAATGGAGGCCCTCCTTGAAACTTTGGCTCATCTAGGTTATAGGGCATCAGCCAAGAAAGCCCAGCTCTGTAGGCAGAAGGTGACTTACCTGGGGTATGTACTCAGGGATGGGCAGCACTGACTAACTGAAAGCCGGAAAGCTACTGTTCTACAAATCCCCAGGCCTCAGAAACCCCGACAGGTACGAGAGTTCCTGGGAAATGCTGGGTACTGCAGACTCTGGATCCCCAGGTTTGCAGAACTGGCTAAGTCTCTTTACCCTCTAACTAGAGAAAAAGACTCTTTCTTCTGGACAGAGGAGGCTGAGAAATCCTTTAACCAGTTAAAAACAGCCCTCCTGTCCACCCCAGCGTTGGGCCTCCCTGATGTGACCAAATCATTCCACCTATATGTGGATGAAAACCGGGGAATAGAAAAGGCCGTGCTCACCCAGCAACTTGGGCCATGGAAGAAGCCAGTGGCCTATATATCTAAGAGATTAGATCCCGTAGCTGCAGGATGGCCTCCATGCCTACGCATCATTGCAGCTACAGCTCTCATGGGCAAGGATGCTGACAAGTTGTCCACGAAACAGGAGCTACAAATCACCACTCCTCATGCCATTGAAGGTCTGCTTAAGCAACCTCCTGAATGGTGGATCAGTAATGCCCACTTGACTCATTATCAGAGCCTTTGCTTAACCCTCCTAGAATCTCCTTCAGATCTCCCTCTTTGCTGAACCCGGCTACCCTGCTGCCTAACCCAGAATTGGAAGTACCCGCGAGGACCTGAAGGATGAGCCCTTCGCTGATGCAGACTCTGTGCTGTATACTGATGGGAACAGCTTTGTGCATCAAGGCCAGAGTTACGTGGGAGCCATGATAATGACTGAATACTCAGTGGTATGAGCTGAGCCATTGCCTGCAGGCACGTCAGCCCAGAAGGCTGAACTGGTAGTATTGACAAAAGTCTTGGAGAACGAGTGACTATATACACTGATAGTCAATATGCCTTCACAACTGCCCATTTGCATGGGGCCATATACCAGCAGAGAGGATTGCTGACAGCAGAGGGTAAAGAAATCAAAAATAAAACTGAAATTCTGGCACTCCTTGATGCTCTGCATAAGCCAAAGGCAGTGTCTATTAGCCACTGTCCAGGACATCAAAGACCTAAGGATGCTGTGTCACGAGGTAACCACAGAGCAGATCAAGTAGCAAAAGAGGCAAACAATGGGTATATCCCTGCTTCCCATGCGCTTGGTGGACCCTGGGCCTAGAAACCTCCCCAACCATCCTGAATATACTAAGGACGAACAGGACTGGGCCCAAGCCCTTGGGGGAAAACTAAATGAGACTGGATGGTTGCAGGACAAAGAGAAAAATGTTTTCTTACCATGAGATGTGGGCCTGCAACTCCTGAGAAAAATTCATAAAGCAACACATCTGGGAGAAAGAAAGATCACTGAACTTATGAAAAAGTCAAAATTTCAACTTAAAAATATGGACAATATGATAAAACAGATTGTGAGGATTGTGCTGCCTGTCAGTTGACAAATACTTCTGGAGGAAGAGAAACAAAACTAGGAGGTAGGCAGCAAGTGCAAGAACCAGGAGAATATTGGGAGGTGGACTTTACTGAAGGCAGACCAGGAAAATATGGGTATAAATATTTGCTAGTGTTTGTAGACACTTTTTCAGGATGGACTGAAGCTTATCCTATCAAGCATGAGACCGCAGTAGTTGTGGCTAAAAAGATATTGGAAGAAATCCTTCCGAGGTATGGCTTTACAGATACTATAGGATCAGACAATGGACCCGCCTTTATAGCAAAAGTAAGTCAGGGGATAGCCTCCATTATTGGGGCAAAATGGAACATTGTGCATATAGGTCCCAAAGTTCAGGACAGGTTGAGAGGATGAATTGGACCCTAAAAGAGACCTTAACTAAATTATCCATAGAGACTGGCACTAACTGGGTGACTCTCCTCTCTCTTGCCTTATTTAGGGCCAGAAATACTCTATAAACTGGAACTGACCCCCCCCAATTGTGCCTAAGATAAAGGTGTCGCAACTCCTAGGAATGAAAATGGATGATGAGACTGATTTGTCCTTTTCACTACAAGCCCTCCAACAGGTGCATGCTACTGTGTGGCCGAGACTCCCGGAGATATACCGGACTACTTCCTCAACTGACTGCCACAGCTATCAGCCTGGAGATTGGGTCCTGGTCAAAAGACACCGCCAAAGAAACCTGGAGTCCCGAACCACACCATCTGCAGTTAAAATGGATGGAGTCGTACCGTGGATTCACCACCTCCACGTGAAACCAGTAACCTCTCCAGCTGAATTGACTGGGTACCTAGGTGGACTGTAAGTCAATATCAGAAAAATCCCCTGAGAGTTAAATTGTGCAGGCAGAATGAATAGTTGTTGTGTACTTTTTCTAGTCTGTTTCACCCTTTGCCATGGGATAACTATAGGTAAAGAAAACTCAAACACTTACCAACCGTATAAACAGAGTAGGGTTATTAGGAACACGGAGACACATGAAGTATACAATACAACTTCTCGCACAACTCCTTTAGGGACCTGGTACCCAGATTTGTATTTTAATTTGAAAAAGGCAGCTGCCTCTACAACTTCTTACCCTGATCTTAGACCAAGTACCAAAAGGATGCTGAGAAATTACGGATTTTATATTTGTCCTGATTTAGAACAGGGGAAATGAAAAAGAGATGTGGAAGAGCTGATTTTTACTGTGCTAAGTGGGAATGTGTTGAAGCCTGTGACAGAGCCAGAGAGCAATCCCGATGGGAAGTACAAACTGGTTTAATAGATACAAAATACACAAAATGAAGTTTGTGTATGCTCATGGTGACCACACCCCAAGGATTATAGGAAATTTGATAAGGGCCACCTTCACTGAGAAAGGTACAACAGATACTAGATGGAGAAGAGGGATAACCTGGGGTTTAATGTTTAACTACTGAAACACTGGACTGCTTATAAAAATTCTGTTACAAATAGAACAGGTCCAAGCGGCCTCAGGAGTGGGACCTAACCCAGCCCTCTTCCCACCTCTTCCCATTGAGCTTAACCTAAAGCCTAGACCAGCTCCAACCACCAATGAAAGGGCAACAACTCCCAGTAGCCCTTTAAAATTGGATCCCAGGTTCCACCAGTTACAATAGAATCTCAATGGAAATTGATACAAGCCACATATTATGCTCTTAACTCTACTAACCCAGAAAGGACAACCAGTTGCTGGCTATGCTATGATGTAAACCCCCTTTTTATGAGGGAATAGGACTGAATGCTTCCTTCACCTCCTCAGATCAGGACCTACCAACCCAATGCAGATGGGGACACTGTATGCAAGGATTCACCTTCCCATGTGTGACAGGGAGGGGAACTTGCATAGGGTCAGTCTCTACCGATAAACTAGAGCTCTGCAGTTCTTATGATGCTGTGCCCTCAGGCCCTAATTCCCAGTGGCTTATTCCACCTGCAGGGGGATGGTGGATTTGCTCAAAGAGTGGTATAACCCCTTGTATATTCACTCAAGCCCTTAATGCTAAGCAAGACTTTTGCCTCTTAATAACAATTATGCCCCGAATTCTATACTACTCGGAAGAAGAATTAAATCATATCTGGAGTGGACTACATAGAGTAAGAAGGGAACCAATTATGGCCTTGACTGTAGCCACTCTGTTTGGCCTGGGGTTGACAGGAGTTGGGATGGGCATTACAGCCCTTGTCACTCAGCACACAGGTCTGGACTCCCTCCAAGTAGCAACAGATGAAGATCTAAAAAGAATAGAAGACTCTATAACCCATTTAGAGAAATCCCTCACTTCCCTATCTGAGGTGGTCCTACAAAATAGAAGAGGCTTAGACCTCCTGTTCCTACATCAAGGGGGACTTTGTGCAGCATTGAATGAAGAATGCTGCTTTTATGCTGATCACATGGGGATAATTAGGGACTCCATGGCTAAGGTTAGAGAAAACCTTGCCAAATGGAAAAGAAAAAGGGAATCTAAACATGGATGGTTCGAGTCTTGGTTCAATTATTCCCCCTGGCTAATGACCCTCATCTCCACATTAGCAGGTCCCCTAATATTATTGCTCCTTATTTTAACTTTTGGACCTTGCATTCTCAACAAACTTGTATCTTTTATTAAAGAGAGGGTTAATTCTGTTCAGCTGATGGTGCTTCACACCTAGTACAAACAAGACATTCAAAATGAACCATAAGGCAAGATTGCCTTATAAATGCTCAAGAAAAAGGGAGGAATGTGAAGTGTAAAGTGTGTCTGTGACATTCGTGCTTCTTTTGTAAATTAGAAAATGGCTAAAACACTTATTTTTTTAAAAGAAATAGCTAAAGGTTTGTTTTAAAACTGCTCACTTGGGCTGAAGAGATGGCTTAGCGGTTAAGGCGTTTGCTTGCAATGCAGAAGGACCAGAGTTCAATTCCCCAGTGCCCATATAAAGCCAGATGCACAAGAGGCTGTCTGGAGGCCCTGGTGTGCCCGTTCTCTCTCTCTCTCTCTCTCTCTCTCTCTCTCTCTCTCTCTCTCTCTCTCTCAAATAAATAAATAAAATATTTAAAACTGCTCACTTGAGTCTCTGGGTGTCATAAGGCCCTGAGATGAGCAACTGTCTGGAAAGGAAGAATTAAGTAACTAACAGCTATTTCAGCTTCTGTAAATGCTTACGCTATAGGAATGTGGAGGGGTAAGAATAACTAAACACCAGACATCTATTCTGGCCTTGGTCCTAGTTTCACTTATCTGGCTTTTTGTAATCTGCTTATACAGACCCTAACCCTTGGACTGGAAATTCCCCAAAGTTGTTTACTCTGGCCTATAAAAAGGTTTGAGTGTTTGCATTCTGGGTTGCTGGTCCCAGTTCTCTAAGTAACTGGTTGACTGTGGTCCAGGTTTGAACCTGCTTAAATAAAATGACCCTTGCTTTTGCTCTGACTTGAGTCTCTGGTGGTCTGTCTTGGGGGGTCTGGACCTTAGAGTGGGTCCACTGGATCAATCCATGTGGCAAGGGGTTATGGATAGCACAGGAGGTAACAAGGTTGTCCCCACTTTATGTGCTGCAGCTGAGGGGGGTAATGTCTCTGGGTAATCTCTCCCACCATGGATGGCTCTTACAATCTTTCTGCCCCCTCTTCCGCTCAGTTCCCCGAGTCATGGAGGGTGAGTTTTAAGTCTGTTTCATTGTTGTTGTTGTGACCTTAAGAGTCTCTATGCTTCTACTTTAAGTTGTGTTGGAAGTCACTGGTGTCTGTCTGGTTGACTTATCCTGGGATGACTGATTGGCTGTGGTTATAGGTCTCTTTCTTGCCCCACCACTGTTTTCACTTAGGGCCTACTGACTGGGATATCTTTGTGATTCTTTGGTGGAGTTGGATTGACCACAGCTCTCTCACTGCCTTCTGAAAAATACAAACAGAATCTCTATCAGAGAGTGAGATCAGTAAAGGTTAAATGAGACACACATTTCTAATTTGACAAAATTCTATTGAGATTAGCCTGTCTGTAGTTCTCTGGTAATGGGGATTTCTTTTTGGAGCCCCTGTTTTTGGTTCCTGTAGGATTTTGCCCTGAGTCCCAATTCCAGTTAAGGTTCCTTGTCACTGAGTGGATTTCTTGGCTAATTTAAAAGCTGTTGACCTCAGGAATGCTTTCTGTCTACCTCTTTTTGAAATGGACCCCTTCATTAGCCTGACACTCCCCAGTTAGGCTCAGCTGACTGCCCAGTGAGCTGACAGGGATCCTCCTGCCTTTACCTCTACAGCACTGGGATTAAAGGCTTGCACCACCATGCTTGGTGTGTTTACCTGGCTATAAGGGCTTGAACTCAGGCCTCCTGCTTACAAGGCAAGCACTTCACAGACTGAACTACTCCTCAGCCCTTAGCAATTTTTAATATTTGTCATTTATATGATTTTCTTTCATAAAATGTCTATTTGTATATTTTGCTTTTTTGTGGTGCTGGGTGTAAAACTCACTACATCCAGCATGCTCTACCAATGAACACTCCACATTTTATTTGTACCTGGTTTTTTTTGTTTGTTTGTTAGTTTGAGTTTGGAAAAAGGGTCTTGATAAGTAGCTCAGGATAGACTGGAACTTGCTAAGTAGCCCAGACTAGTTCACTTTCAATCCTCCTCCCAAGTACTAGAATTACAGGTGTGTACCACCATGCCCAGCCCAGTTTATTTCTTTGAAGCAGAGTCTCATTCTATACAGCTCAGGCTGCCTCAAACTCATAGCAAACTTTCTGCCTCAGTCTCCTGAGCTGAGTGAGGATTATAGACATGAGTCACCATGCCCAGTTTCTTTTTTTTGAGACAGTGTTTTGTAGTCTAGGCTAGCTTCTAACTCACTAGGTAGCTGAGGCTGGTCTGAAATTCATTATCCTTCTGCATCCACTCCTAGAGAGCTGGGTTTATAGGCATGTAGCATCATGCCCAGCTTAACCTGGTAAATGTTTGCAAATATTTCCTCCTAGTCTTTTTTTCTCATCCATGCTATGTGAGCTTTCTACCACTAACTAACTATATATGTATATATATATGTATATGTATATAATTTCTTGAGGTAGGGTCTCGCTCTAGCCCAGGCTGACCTGGAATTCACTAGGTATCCTCAGGGTGGCCTTGAAATCACAGTGATTGTCCTACATCTGCCTCCTGAGTGCTGGGACTAAAGGTGTGTGCCACCACACCTGGCTTATACAATATATTTGACCCTCTTTTTTCTTTATGGTTTATGTTGTTATTGTTTTTTTAAACAATTATTTATTTAGTTGAGAGAGAGAAAGAGGGAGAGAGAGAGAGAAAAAAAACAGAGAGTATGAGTGTCTTCTGCCACTGCAAAGGAACTAAGCATACACCACTTTGTGTATCTAGCTTTACATGGGTACTGAGGGTTTGAACACAAGCCTGTCATTGTTGCTTTGAGACAGTTTCATATGACCCAATCTGGTTTTGAACTTGCCATGTAGCAGAGGATGAACATAAACTCTTGCATTCACCTTCCAAGTAGGGAGAGATGGTGGGAGAATTGGGGTGGAGAGGTTGCTCAGTGGTCAAGGTGCTTTCCTGCAGAGCCTAACAACCTGGGTTTGATTCTCCATTCTATCTGCCAATCTCTCTTCTATCTATCTCTGCTTGCAAATAAATAAATAAATAAATAAATAAATAAATAAATAATAAATATTTTTAAAAAGACAGAGAGAGAGCATCAGGCCTCCAGCTGCTGCAAATGAACTCCAGATGCATACACTACTTTGTGCCTCTGGCTTTACATGGGTACTGGGAATCAAACCTGAGTCGTTAGGCTTTGTAGGCAAATGTCTAAAATGCTGAACCATCTCTCCAGCATCACTTTTTTGTAGTTTTTTGAAAAAAATTTTATTGATAGCTTCTATAATTATAGACAACAAACCATTATAATTCCCTCCCCACCCTCCCTCATACCTCCTCACCCCTCTCAATTAGTTTCTGTTTTGTTTTGGTGTCATCATCTTTTCCTCCGATTATGTGTAGGTATTATCAGGCACTGTGAAGTCATGAATATCAAGGACATTTCATGTCTGGAAGATTTCATTGTAAGCAGTCCTATCCTTCCTTTGACTCTTACAGTCTTTCCACCACCTCTTCTGCAATAGACCCTGAGCCTCGGGAGATGTGATAGAGATGTTCCAGTGTTGAACACTCGACTGTCACTTCTTCTCAGAACTATGGAGTCTTTTGCGTTATCTCACTGGTTACAGTCATCTGAAAAGAGAAGCTTTTCTAGCCAAAAGTGAGAGTAGTGTTATATGGGTATGAACATTTTAAAAAGTGCTTATAGGGCAGTTTGGTGGGCATAATATATGTATTTAACCAGACATCGAGCATTACTCCCCTAGGGCTCAAGACCTCCCCTGCCATAGGCTTTTGACTAAGGTCTTCATTACCAGGCTATATTCCCTTCTGTGGAGCAGCCTCCAGTCCACTTAGAGAGCAGTTGGTTTCCCCCACAACAGACATGCCACTCTTTTTATAGTTTTTTGAGAAAGGGTCTCAGGTAGCCCAGGTTAGCCTTGAACTTCCTATGTAGCTGAGGATGGTTTTGAACTCCCAATCCACTGCCTCTATCTCCCAAATGCTGGGATCATTTGATGTACACCAACAAAGCTGGGTCCATTACATTTTATTTATGAGAGCACATGGGTGCACCAGGGCCTCTTGCTCTTGCAAATCAATTCCAGATGCATGTGCCACTTTGTGTATCTGTATTTACATGGGTACTGGGGAATTGAACCTGAGCTATCAGGCTTTGCAGGCAAGTGACTTTAACCACTGAATTTTTCCTACCCCATATCTGAGTTTTAAAAAGTGCAGGCAGGCCGGGCATGGTGGCGCACGCCTTTAATCCCAGCACTCGGGAGGCAGAGGTAGGAGGATCACCGTGAGTTCGAGGCCACCCTGAGACTACATAGTGAATTCCAGGTCAGCCTGGGCTAAAGCAAGACCCTACCTTGAAAGACCAAAAAATAAAAAAAATAAAAAGTGTAGGCATTAGAGTCGTAATGCTTGCTTTGCTACTTAGAGCTATATGAACTTGAGCAAGTTCCTCAAGTTCCTTAAAACCTCCATGCTTTAGTTTCCTTATCTATAAATGGTCCTTTTTATAGTTTAAGCTGGAGTGCCCTCCAAGTTTCACGTGCTTCTGGTCAGGTGTTTTGTCCCAGAAAACAGAAGTTAACTGGAACACCTGCCTACCCCAGTTTGCACCCATATAAAGACAGATGCAAAGTGATATATGGGAGCCCAACATGCCAGGTGCATCCAGAAACTATAGGGTAGCTATTTCCTCTGAATTGAAACATTCTTCCCTGAGGAGAAGAGGGAAGCTCCCAAGATGTAAGAGATAAACTAGTCTAAGAAAGCTGAAACTTACAAGGTCAAAAGAAACTTCTCCAAGGTTATAGAAGGAGTAAATTCCTGCTGCGGTGGAGACTCCCTGACAACTGTTGCTACCTGCAGGTACCACTCCTGTGCCCTTGCCATGCAAAATAGGGTGGGACTTGATAGTGATGCAGCTGTTTTGAGTCACTTATGTTCCTGTAAGTAACCCCTAACCTATGCTCTGTAGTAACCCCAATAAACTCATTATTTCTCTAGATTTTGGTGTAATCATGCTTTGGTCTGTCGTTTGTGTCTTTATCTGGGGCAAATAGACATGTGGTTGTGTCTCCCCAGGGAAAAAGTTTCATACCACACTGGCCCATGCAGCAGTAAAACCACAAGAGAGACCCTATGTCAAAAAGAACAGAAAAGGGCTGGAGAGATTGCTCAGCAGTTAAGGCACTTGCCTCCAGTGTCTAGGGCCCCTGGTTCATTCCCCAGGTCCCGCATAAGCCAGACCCACAAGGTGGTGGCCATGGTGCTCTCTCTCTCTCTCTCTGCTTGAAAATGAATAAATAAAATATTAAAAAAAGAACAGAAAAAAGGAAAGGAAAGGGGAAAGAAAGAAAAGAGAGAAAGGCAGGAAGGAGGGAGGAAAGAAGGAAGCAAGCAAGGAAGGAAGGAAGGAAGGAAGGAAGGAAGGAAGGAAGGAAGGAAGGAAGGAAGGAAGGAAGGAAGGAAGGAAAAAGACACTAGATCATGGTGGCACACACCTTTAATCCCAGCATTTGGGAGGCAAAGGTAGGAGGATCGCCCTGAGTTCATTACCACTCGGAGACTACATAGTGAATTCCAGGCCTGGGCTGCAGTGAGACCCTACCTTGAAAAACAAAAACAAAACAAAACAAAAAGACTCGAAAGATGAGGATGGACACATGAGGTTGTCCTCTGAACACATAGACACACAAATACATGAAAAGAATTGGTTCATGCAATTCTGAGGCTTAAACACCCCAGCCTGCCCTCTGACATCTATTGAACTGAGAAAGATGATGGTACAGTTCGCAAGGTGAAGTTCTGAAAATTGGGTAGCTGATAATACAAGTACTGGTCTGAGTCCTCAGCCCACACCAGGTGTCTGTTAAAGACAAGAGGCAGGGCTGGAGAGATGGCTTAGTGGTTAAGGCACTTGCCTGCAAAGCCGAAGGACCCAAGTTTGATTCCCCAGGACCCACGTAAAGCCAGATGCACAAGGTGCAGCATGGGCCTGAAGTTTGTTTGTAGTGGCTGAAGGCCCTGGCATGCCCATTCTTTCTATCTGCCTCTCTCTCTCTTTCTTATTCTCTCAAATAAATAAATAAATAAATAAATAAATAAATAAATAAATAAATAAATAAATAAATAAATAAAATATTAAAAAATCCAAGAAGCAAATATGGCCATTCCAGCTTAAGCAGAGAGAATGAATTTACCCTCTGTTTGTTCTCTTTATGGCCTCTATGACTTGATGATACCTACCTGCAGTCTATCTACCAGTCTATCGATTGAATGCTTATCTCTTCCAGAAATATCCTCATAGACACACAGAAGAGATGTTTTACTGGTATATTATAGCCATTCATTTGCCCACTCACGTTGAGACATGTGATTAACTATCGGAGACATCTATGAAAAACTGACAGTGGACATCATGCTAATCATGCTAAATGATAACATCAAATGTTTTCCTTCTTACATCTTATATACTACAGATTGTTATAGTAAGTACAATTAAACAAGGAAATAAAAAAATCCATATTGGAAGAGAAAATGTCAAACAGCCTTCTTCGTAGACAGCACAATGCTGTATAGAGATGAAACTAATAAGTCTACCAAAACAACTATTACAACTAATAGAAAAGTAAAACAGGGCTGGGGAGATGGCTCAGTAGTTAGAGGCACTTGCTTGCAAAGCCTGACAGCCGGGTTCAACTCCCCAGTACCCATGTAAAAGTCAGATGTACAAAATAGTGCATGCCTCTGGAGTTAATTTTCAGTGGCAGGAGGTCCTGGCACACCCATACTCACTCTCTGTATCCCTGTTCTCTGTGTTTCTCTCTTAAGTCAATCAATACTTATTTTAGGTAGGGTCTCACTCTAGCCCAGGCTGACCTGGAATTCACTATGTAGTCTCAGGTGGCTTTGGACTCACAGAGATCTTCATACCTTTGCCTCTGGAGTGCTGGGATTAAAGGTGTGCATTACCATAACTGGCTCAATAAAGAAAAAAAATTTAAAAAGTAATGTGGGCTGGGAAGATGTTTCAGCAATGAAAGGCACTTGCTTGAAAAGCCTGATGGCCTGAGTTTAATTCCCCAGTACTCAAATAAAGCCAAATATACAAATTGGTATGTGCATCTCGAGTTCATTTGCAACAGACCCTGGTACACCCATTCTCTCTCCCTCTCTCTCTCTCTCTCTCTCTCTCTCTCTCTCTCTCTCTCTCTCTCTCTCTCTCTAATAAATAAAAATATATTTTTAAAAAGTAAAGCTCACTTGTCAAGTACAAGCTCAATTTGTAAAAATCAATTATATTTGTGTAAAATGAATAATCTAAAAATAAAAATGTAAAAAAAAGTCCACATAAATAATAATGCCAGATGCAGTAGGTGGCACATGTGTCTGAAGTTTGTTCACAGTGGCTAGAGGCTCTAGTGTGCCCATTCTCTATCTGCCTCTTTGTCTCTCCAACTCTCAAATAAATAAATAAATAAATAAATAAATAAATAAATAAATATTAAAAGAAGGTTCTTTAAAACAAAACAGAAAAAGTAGAATAAAAAGATGGAGTGAACTTCCAAATACCCAGTGGACTGGACTCCAAAAAACCTCTCACTGTCTACCCTCCTTGTCATACCTCCTCTAGCAAGGCTCCATCTCCCAAAATGCCACAAGGTGAGGGTTGCATATGAGGCTTAAAAACACATGAGGCTATGAGTGCCATTTTACATTCAAACCATCACAACGTGTCAAGTGGGCAAGGTGGCACAGGCCTATCTATCATCCTAGTTATTTGGGAAGCTGAGGCTAGAAGACTCTGAAAATCCAATGTCTGGTTGGGATACAGAGTGAGTTCAAGGCCAGTTTGGGCAACTTAGTGAGAATATGTGTCAAAATGAATAAAACCAGAACCTCACTTTGGTAGTTTGAATGTGAAATCCCTCTCACCCCAGCCTCTTAGTGAGTCACCAGAGAAAGAGAGGAGAATAAAAAATTTATCCATGTCTACATTGACTCAGGGGAATAACTTCCCAAGCTCTGATAGCTCAGGGGTTTTATAGACAGTATAGCAGTTTGACATCATCTTGAATTTGTTATACTATTGGTGGGTTACAAGTTTCTAAGGTTACATCGTATTGGGGAACAAACAGAAAGAAAGTACAAATGTAGGAGAGAAAGCTGTTTATTCAGGGGTGTTTAAGCCTATGGCTGCACTAACCAGATAACATAAAGCAGGGTACAGCTGCATAGATAGGAAGGGTGGAGATTTGGGGTCCTGCTATCTCCCTGGTAAAGGCTTGTACAATAGAAACTATGTTTTAGAGCAACATCTGGTCCTGGTTTCTTTGTTAAATTTCTTCTACCACAATAGTGTTTGTGATTAATCCTGAGCTAGTGGCAATTTGGGAAGTGGGACATTGCTGGAGGAGATGTGTTAATGTGGGAGGACCTTGAGGATATTAGCCCAGCTCCAAGCCCAGTACTTCAGACGACTTCCACACACATAGGCTGGCAGCTGCCTGCTCCTAACATGCTTTCCGCACCATGGTGATAATTCCCCTGGAAACCATAATTCTGAAATAAACCCTTTTCTCCCATAAACTGCTTCTGGGCAGGTGACTGTAAAAGCTGCAAAATAGGGAGGAAGGCTATGAAACACTACCTTCTGGATATGATATGGCCATCGTCTGCACTTCACCATCCATGTGAGACCCCACACCTCCCAGAGTACCTAATAGCAGCTAATGGTTGTTGGGAGGTAGGGAGTCAGGTTCATCAGCAGTGTAATGATGAACCACTGGTAAGTTGCCCATTCCATAGTAAATATCCTTCTATCCATGATCATATAAGCTACCCTAAATTTATCTCAGGTTTAAAACAGGGCATTGAGGGGATGGAAAGAAGGCTCAGCAGTTGAAGGCCAGCAAGGTTCAGTTCCCCCGTACTCACATAAAGCCAAATGGAGTTTGTTTGTAGTATGGCAAGATGCTCTAGTGTGTCCATACATACTCACTCTTTTTCTCTCTCTGCAAGTATATAAAAATATTTTCTTGTGAAAAGAAGGGTAGGACTGCTTACAATGCAAACTTCCTGACACAAAATGACCTTGATATTCATGATTTTGCAGTGCCTGACAATAACTACACACTATGGGAAAAGATGATGATACTGAAACAAATCAGAGACTAATTGAGAGGGGGAAGAGATATGGGGGAGGGTGGTGAGGGAATCATAATGACTTATGATCTATGATTATGAAAGCCATCAATAAAAGTTGAAAAAATAGATATAGGCCTCCGGTTCATGATGGTGAACTAGAAGCCATGTTGTGTCCCCAGGGGGACAGAGGTTAGGATTTTTAGCTGTGATAGAGGCCATGGACGCAAGCAATAGCCAGCTCCTCGACTCTGGGCACTTTCCAGCCACAGATTCTTCTGATTGGAACCTGCATCGATCATAAGGTCGCACCGGAGGCAGTAAGTACAAAAGCCCAGCTGGAAGGACCTGCTCCTGTGGTCTGAGACGCTCGTGTTCCAGCCAACCCCGGGGCCCGGAGATGCACGGGTTCCTAGCTGCCACCCCAAGGCCCGAGTC
>PVHP010039781.1:0-16208 GCA_004024765.1 Zapus hudsonius | reverse complement strand
TGTATTTCTTCCTTTGAGAACTCTCTGTTCAGTTTTCTGCCCCATTTGTTGAAAGGATTGTTTATTTTTTTACTGATTAACTTTTTGAGTTCTTTGTAGATTCTATATATTAGGCCTCTGTCAGAAGTACAGATTTTCTCCCATTCTGTGGGTAGTCTGTTGGGTTTGTTTATGGTATGCCTGTTTGTACAATAGCTTTTTAGTTTCATGAGATCACACGAGTTGAGTGTTTGTTTAATTTCCTGGGCTACTGTGGTCTTCTTCAGGAAGTTTTTCCTTACTCCTATATCTTGGAGCATTCTCCCTATTTTTGCTTTCAGTCATTTTAGGGTGTCAGGGCTTATACTTTTGTCTCAGTCAGCCTCAAACATCAGCAGAAGGTTACAATGAATGGATGCTGGGCCTGAGAGTCCTCTAAGTAATCAAATCAAAGCAGCTACCACACTCAATTATTATAGTACTTGTAGACCAATCAGATGGACAGAGAAAATACTCAGACTCAAGCTCTAGCAGCAGCTTTACAACAAAGTCAACCTGAAAACTCAAGAGAAAAATCTCCTGCAAACTATAGCATGTGTAGGAAGTGAGATACTTCCAGAATGTCCCCAGAGGAAATGATCACCCCAACCCTGTCCTTTATGACAAAGAAATTATTATAGAGTTAACGGTCCTCAAAAGCAAAGAACTCCAAAGCCAGTGACATTTCTAGAAAATGGTCCAAGTGAGGGGGATGGGGCTCTTCTTCTGGCTCCCACTATTCAAACTTTCATTGCTTTCTAAGAGCCCTGAATAACTCTAAACATAAAATGGAAGACTATAAATGTCCTTCTTGATAGTGAAGCCCATATTTGGTCTTGATCTCTAATTCAGGCCATATGGTAGACATCGCTGGCAAGTCTGTGGCCAGAAAGGTTTTATGCCTCACAGTTGTAATTAAGGAGAATCGATTTTCCTCCCATGTCTTTCTCACTATGCCAGTGTCTATTTCTCCATTATTGGAGTGAGACCTTCTTGCTACATCCTTATGGCCCCTGAGCCAGCAGTATGATTTCCCCTAATGGAGATAAATGTTGAAACTGAGGTATGGACCACTGAAGAAAAAAATTAGTCAAGCCAGGAGAGATAAATTTGTACAATTCACCTCAAGAACCTTTCTTCCTTTCTCCATCAAAAGTAATATGTTTTAAGGCTAGAGGCCTGAAAAGACCTGCTACCAGTAATAGACACTTTAAAACCTCAAGGTCTTTTATTACCATGCAATATCCCTGTATTAGTAATCCAAAAGCCTAATGGTTTGAGGAGATTAATAAAAGATCTCTGTCTCATTAACATAGCTATAATAGCCATTATTCTAACAGTACCTAATCCTTACACATTGTTGGCTCAAATTCTGGGAGGAACTGATGGGTATTCAATTCTTGATCTAAAGGATGAATTCTTTTGCATTCCCTTAGAGGCAAACTCACATTGTCTATTTGTGTTTCAGGACCACCTAGACCAAGCCACTCTAGCAACTTGGACTGTGTTGGAAGATTCAGGAACATTCCTCACTTTGTTGGACAGGTGTATCAGTTATTTTTTCATATCTGGGACAAAATATCTGACCAGAAGCAGATTATGGAAGGAAAATGGTTTATATCACTTTTTAGTTTCAGAGGGTAGAATCCATCATGATGGGAAAAACTTGGTAGGCAGGAAGCTAGCATCACGTAATCACATCAGCAGGGAGGAAGTAGAGCTGACACAGAAATAGTGGGTGACTTCTACAATCCACTCTCACATCCTAGACAGAAAATAAGCACAGAAATATTGGAGTTAAATGACACTATAGAGCCCAGGTACCTAGCAGACATTTGCCAAACATACCATCAACATACCACAGAATTCACATTCTTCTCAGTAGCCCTTGGAACATTCTCTAAATTAGATCACAGGGAAGAAAGGAAGTTTATAGCTCTAAACATCTACATTACAAAATCACAGTGAGCTCAAATAACTTACGGAATAATTCCTTGGAAAAACAAAAACAAACCAAGCACTTAAGTTTTAGATGAAAAAGAAAATATGATCAGAGCAGAATCAATGAAATAAAAATGAAAATAAAAAAACAATAAAAAGAGTTGATGGGGGCTGAGTTGATGGTTCCGTGGTTAAAGGCACTCGCTTACAAAGCTTGCCAATTGGGGTTCAATTCACCAGTACCCACATAAACACATGAAGACAGATGCACAATGTGGCATATGCGTCTGGATTTCCTCCACCAGGTTTAGCGTGCCCATTCACTCTCTCTCTCTCTCTCTCTCTCTCTCTCTCTCTCTCTCTCTCTTTCAATAAATAAATATAATTTTTAAAAATAATTAGTAAAACAGAGAGCAGGTTCCTTGAAAAGATGAACAAGATTGACAAACTCTTAGCTACATTAACCTAAAAAAGAAGAAAGGCCCAAATGAATAAGATTAAATAATAAGAAGACATTTCAAAACACCAAAGAAATCTAGTTAATAATTAAGAATATACCTTACAAATCTATATTCCATCAAATTAGAAAATCTAAAAGAAATGGTGACTTTGTGATACATATGGCCTACCACAGTTAAAACAAGAAAAGATAAGTTAAATAGATGAATAAAAATCAGTAAGATTGGGCTTGAGAGATGGCTCAGCAGTTAAGGCACTTGCCTCCAGTGCCTAAGACCCCAGGTTCAATTACCCAGTACCCACATATGCCAGACCTACAAGGTGGGGGCCTTGGTGATCTCTCCCTCTCCCTCTCTCCGTCTCTCTCTCTCTCTTTCTCTCTCTCTTCCTCCCTCTCTTTTTCTCTGTATTTCTCTGCTTGAAAATAAATAAATAAAATATTTTTAAAAATCAGTAAGATTAAGGCAGTAATAAAAAAATCTCCTAAAGAAATTAGTCTAGGTCTAGGTAGACTGACTGCAGTCCTACTATAACTTCAAAGAACTACAACCAATGTTTCCCCATGTTAGCCTGTAGAATTAAAAATGAGGAATCCTTTCAAACTTTTTATGAATGTCCATTACATTGATATCAAAGATTGATAGCCAACAAAAAAGGGAAAATTATGAACCAATCTTCCTGATGAACACACAGTCAAAAAATCCCTGGTAAAATATTTTCAATCCAAATCCAAGAAGTCATGTTTTCTTGACCATTTTTCAAAACCCAATAGGCTTTACAGTACAGCTGCAAGGGTGTTTCAAAATAAATAAATCAATAAATGTAATATATCACATAAATGGACTGAAGGACAGAAATCACATAATAATCTCGATAGATCCAGGAAAGGCTTCTAACAGAATCTAATATCCCTTCATTATAAAAACACTGGAGAGATTAAGGTTGGAGGAAGCCTATAGTAACATAATAAAGGCAATATATAATAAGCATATAGCCAACAGCATACTAAATGGAGAAAGACTTAAAGCTTTCCCACTAAAATTAGGACCAAGAAAAGGCCATCCATTCTTTCCACTCCAACCAATATAGTGTTTGAAGACTCAGCTAGAACAATAAGGCAAGAGAAGGAAATAAAAAGAATACAAGTGGGAAAAGGAATAAGTAAAAAAAAAAAAACACATTTTACTTGTACATTCTATGATTCTATACATGAGACCCTAGGACTCCACCTGAAAATCCCTAGATCTGATCAACACTTTCAGCAAAGTGGCAATATAGAAATTTAGTATGTAAAAACCATTAGCATTCTTATATGCCAGTGATAAACATACTGAGAAAGAAATAACAGAAATACTTCTATGCACAATTGCTTTAAACAATAGAACCCCCCCAAAAAAACCACCTTGGAATAAACCTAAGAAAGTGAGAAACTTCTACAATGACACCCTTAAAACACTGAAGAAAAAATGAGGAAGACACTAGAAGATGGAAAGACCTCCCACATAATGCATTGGAGAAACTAACATGCAAATGCCATTCTCCCAAACCCTTCTACAAATACAATGGAATCCCAATCAAAATTTCAATGTTATTCTTCACAGAAATAGAGAAACAATGCTGAAATTCATACAGAAGCACAAGACTATGGATAGCCAAGCAGTCCCCAGCGAAAAGATTACTGTTAGAGGTGGAAAGATATATCAGTGGTAAGAGCTTTGGCTGTGCAAGCATGAGGGCCTGAAAGCCTGACTGATCTTGAGTTTGACTCCCCAGCACTCATCTGGGCATATTCCTGTAACTCCAGTCTTCTGGGAAGCAGAGACTAGACAATTACTGGAGGTCAGTGGCCAGCAAATCTGGCCAAAAATGGCAATTCCTAGTACAGTTAAAGACTTCATCTCAAAGAAATATGCAGATGAGTGATACAGAAGAGGACAGGCAATGCTCTCCTCAGGCCTATGCACATGGGATGTTGTGGTAGTTTGAATAGATGTCCCCCAATAGAATCAAAGGTTTGTTAAAGACTGTGAATTGTCTCTAGCATGGCTGAAGGAGGTGTCACTTTTGCCTGGTCTCCTGGGGTCTGGCCCTGAGGTATTTCTAAATTGGATGCAAAATTCTAGGGATACATATGCAAAGAGCAGCCAGGAGCTCAAGTCTGGCAGTCCTGCTGTTTGTGAGTTACAGAGTGTTAGAGTTGCTTGCTTGCTTGCTTTGGAGGTGCTGGTGCTGGGTCTGTCTCTCTGCTTGGATCTGTGAAAGGGGGGCCAGCTTCTCTCGCTATTCTGAAACTTCCCCTGGATCTGTTATTTCAATGAATACTTTCCTCCCCAAAATTGTGCCTAGTTTAGAGATTCATGCCAAAAGCTTATGGCTGATTACAACAGATGTGCGCACACACACACACAGTAAGTAAAAATAAAGAATATTGCTGAAGGTATTGCCATATCTGATTCCAAATTATACTACAGAGACACAGTAATAAAAACCATATTGTTCTGGGGAAAAAACAGACATATGGATCACTGAAGTCAATTGAGGATTCAGGTATAAGAGCTACATAGGTTTAGGATTATTATTATATATTGTCAAAAGTAGATTCTTGCTATGCAGCCTGTTACCACTACTTGTTTTGTCCTACCGAGTGCTAATGAAAATATACTCACTAGAATTTGTACTGGTACATTTTTGCAGCAATAAATTGTAATCTTCATTTTTTTCTTCCTCCAGAGACCATTCAATGTTCTCTCTAGCAAAGAACTTAGACACAAGAAACCATGACACTTCAATAAAAGAAATAAATCTCACAGTTTGATGCCACTACCACAGGGAATGTAGATTTGTTCAAACTAGAAATCAAAGGTAAATAGGAATGAAGTGAAAGAAAATGGCTGGCTAGAGATAAGCCACCAGTGATGCTAGGGACAGGTAGGAGCAGGTTTATATTCTCTGTTATAAAAGTGCATCTTTAACTTCACATTGTAGAGCTCGGTCTACATGTGCACCTGGTAAACTGCTAAGCACATACACATTTCTCATGGCTTTCTCCGGAGTTAACCCCTAACATCAGTGGTACCTTGGAGGGAAGGCTCAAAACTTGATGCCCTTTGTAGTACACAAACCTAACTGCACAAATGAAAGAGAGAGAGAGACAGAGACAGAGAGAATGATGAAGAGAAAATGTAGGGGGCAACAAGGAGAGAAGCACCAGCACCATGAACCTCAGAGACAAGACTAACAAAGAAACAAGACTAATGTTTGAAATAATTGACTCCTGTATTCCTATTCCTTAGGAAGCTTATTAGCTGAAGGAGATAAAAAATATAAGCAAGATCTCCAGGATATTAATCCACATTCTTCACAGATCACTGGTTTTATGAAAAAACATACACTCTATAGATTCAATTCCTATCTCTGCTCAGTGGGATGTGTGGTGACAGGCAGCACAAACTCTCTATTGCATTTATACTGGTATTTGGTCCTGCTTTAGATCAGAATCCCTATAGAATTTGTTCTGAACAGGATCATGTATAAAAAATATACAAGTGACAATTTTTATGGATCTAAGAAAATGAGAAACTAAGTCAATAATAAATGGTAAGGTGACTACACAGCAACATGCAAGAGGAACTGTAAACAAAATAAAGATGCCTAACATCTTCCATGCTCTTTCTCAATAAGAATCTAAAGTCACAGTGAATCACAAACGAAGTGACATCTCATATTTGTCACTTGATATTTGTAAGAAAAATTCAAAACATTATGTAGCAACTGCACAATACATGAAACACAATAAGAGGGTTGGTGTACATAGAACCATTAATTCTTATTGACATATTTGTGTGTCCAAAGGAGGATAGAATAAATTTCACATTAACATAAGTTGAAATAAAATAATCTATAGTAATTCTTGGGACAGTTATGGAGGATCTAAAAAAAAGTGACCTGAACACAAAGAAAAGCTCAGTGTTTGATGGAATTACTGGAATTATACCAAACTTCGAAGGAAGATCTAACATTAACACATTTCAAACTGCTCAACATAATAGGAAAGGAAAAAAATACCAAACACCTGCTATAAAATTAGCATGACCATCATACCTAACCTGGACAAACACATAACAAAAAATAAAATTATAGACCCTTTTCACTGCTGAGCATACAAAAATCCTCAACAAAATACTCACAAGCTAAATTCAAGATCACATTAAGAAAGCCATGAATCATGACTATGTTAGTTTTGTCTAAGAGATACAATGTTCAACATATAAAAAAATCTATAAATATAATATACCATACACACACATATATACAATAGCAGACTTAAAGATAGAAATCACATAATTATTTCAGTAGTTGCCAAAAAGGTATATGACAAAGTAAAATACACCTTCATAATAAGAAGAAAAAACTTCAACTAGAACATACCCAAATATAAAAAAGGCTATACATGAAAACACATAGCCAAATTTATATTAAATGGAGGAACTAAGAGTAGAAACCTAAAAAGACATGACCAGGAAGACCATCTCAATGCATAAAAACATATGAAGTGTCTTAACTATGAGCCCTGTAAAATCAAAATATAAATTACATAGTTTTAACATGCAACACAGGACACATATTCTCATTCCAGAATGGAAGAATACACAGCATGTTGGTGGTATATAATGGTCACCATAACTGCCTTCCAAAATGAGCCAATGACATATCAAGGAAAGATTGGACCAAAGTAAAACAAATCCTGTAGCTCCATATCTAGCATCTGTGACTTACAATGACATCATCTGGGCTCCAAAAAAAAAAAAAAGCCCAGATAGCTCCATCTTTCCAGCACAGCTGTTGATAGACTCTCTCATGGGTCAGATCTAGCTCAGGCCTGGAATTTTCCTTAGCAGATGTCCCATGGTCCTGTCATCTCCAACATCCATATCTCTGTTGCCACTTAAGTTTCACCTTCACAGCTTCACACAGTGACCTCCAAGAGCCTCTGTGCAGGAACTCAATCCTGCCCATCAGCAGGTCTCTGAACCATGCTTCTATACTACATGGATTCCTCCATCTTGTATTTTTAAGCCTCCAAAATCAGTATTGTGTGAGCAATGCTGCTGTGTTCTGCCAACTCGGATGGAGTTTGGTTCTTCTAGTCAGGCCTTCTCCTTTCAAAACAATTTGTGTTGTTACTATTTTGATCCCTTATTGGGCTGAGTACTGTTCTCAGGACATGTTTCCTACTCTAGTAGATTTCTCTTCAAAAGTCATTGTCTCCTTAACAATTACTTATAGCCTAAGTGGATGAAGTCTCAGAGCCCAGGACTGTCAATTTGCTCACATTTCTTACTCAGCCAAACTTCATATTTTTTATATCTTTCTGCTCTGCATTTTCTTCTCTTTCATTGTGGATTTTAATAAGAGCAGCTAAGAGAAGCCATGCCACAGTCTTGATGTTATTCTACCTTGAAATTTCTTCAAACACATTAGTCCATTACTTTTCAATTCAGACTCACTCAAGTTCTTAGG
The DNA here is from genome assembly GCA_004024765.1 of Zapus hudsonius. Lineage (NCBI taxonomy): Eukaryota > Metazoa > Chordata > Mammalia > Rodentia > Dipodidae > Zapus > Zapus hudsonius. The sequence goes on along the minus strand of PVHP010039781.1, from coordinate 8,270 downwards.
ACATGGGTAGAATGAAGCCAATCACTTTGACAGATATTTAATATTTCCCGCAATATCACATGAACTCCCTCTAGCCCACTTTCCGATAGAGTCCTTATTCCCCTCTGAAACCACATCTTTGGGCCGCAGGACAATGAAAAATCAAACTGGAACTGAACTAAAAGCTTCCCCCTTGCTGGCTAGTTGTCATAATGCTGGAAAGTGCTAAGCAGGCTGCTGGGAGAGAAAAGTCATCAGTTTGTCCTAGTCAGCAACACGCCACTGGGATGAATCTCCAAACCAGGCACAGTTATGGGAAGAAAAATTTATTGAAGTTTCAGATCCAGGGGAAGTTCCATAATGGTAAAAGAGGAGGCTGATCCCCTTTCACATGTCCAAGCAGAGAGAGAAACCCATCACCACACACACACACACACACACACACACACACACACACACACACACACACACACTAGCAAAACAGGCAGGGGGTAAAAGAGAAATTTTCTCCCCCTTTATATAGACTTAGGGTGGAGTCTTGCAACCATATCCCACACTTGTTGGCTTCCTGAATCTCTGGAATTTCTTTCCTATACCACCCTCTCAGAAAATGATATTTGTTTTTAGCTTTCCTGAGCTTCCTTATACCCTGCCCCCTACTGAGAAGCTGCCTTCCTGTAAACATCCTCAGAGACCCACCCAAGATAAGTAAAAAGAGCAAGTTGACAACAAAACCTAACCATCACAATGTTCTTACCCAGCAATGGACTCTAAGAGCTGCACAACCTACCAGCAAGGCAAGATGTGCCCACTGGTGCAATAGTCAACAGATCTCTGATTAGATTTGAGGCCTGCTCCACAGGAGGGAATTCATACTTGGAACTAGAATCCTAGTCAAAGTTTACGGCTTGGGAGGGCATAGGTCCTAGGAGGGAAGATACTACTATTGTTTACCTAACTGGATGTGGTTTGCCCATCAAGTTGTCCTGTAATTATTTATGTCTATCTTCATAAATTAATGTCATTCTCATCTTTGGTCAAAGAAGCTTCTTTGTACAGTTAGTTATAAATATCAGGGAGACTCATAAATCTTCAAAGTGCTAAAACCAAGCGACTGTTGAGTGTTCAGCACTAAATGAGATATCTGTATAACTCCAACAATGGTCATGAAACATCTTGGAAGAGGGAGTGGAAAAACATAAGAAACAAGGAGTTGGAAACGAGCACTGTGGAATATTGTCTTCTGAACATGATGTGGCCATTGCATTCATGACTCACTGCAACTCTCATTACCTCTAAAATATCGACCTATTACTATTCTGTTATGGATGATGGAGGAGACCATAAGACCTCCATTCTTCCCTATGGAATTATTGGCAGTTGTAGTTGCTGGGAAATCTGGAGACATTTTCTTCAGTGGTGTAGCCACTGGTAAATTTCATGTGATGTGGTAAATAATCCCCTACCGATGCTAATGCAGACAGTCTTAATTAAACTCAGTAGCTCACACACAGACAAGAAAATAAAAGGACATCAAACCAGGAGGGATTGGAAAGGAGAAGGGGTTCAATGAATGAAAAAAAATGGCTCAGTGGTTAAAGGTGCTTGCTTGAAAAGCCTGAAGGCTTCGGTTCAATTCCCTAGTACCCACATAAGCCAGATGCATAAAGTGGCGCATGCATCTGGAGTTTGTTTTCGGTGTCAGGAGGCCCTGGTGTGCCCATACTCACTCTATCTGTCTGTTTCTCTCTGTATTTTTTCAAATGAATGAATGAATGATAGATAGATAGATAGATAGATAGATAGATAGATAGATAGATAGATAGATAAATGAGCTTATAAAATATTTCATTTATTTATTTTCAAGCAGAGAGTGACAGGGGGAGGGGTTTTGGGGGGAAGAATGGGAGTACCAGGGCCTCAAGCTGCTGCAAATGAACTCCAGATGCATGCATTACTTTGTGCATCCAGTTTTATGTGGGTACTGGAACTCGAGTCCTTAAGTTTTGCAGGCAAGCATCTTAACCATTGAGCAATCTCTCCAGCCGGATGAATTAATGAGTTTTAAAAGAAAGAAGAGGGGGTTCAGTAGAACATAAGTATAAGGGTAAAAGGAAGGGAGACAAGAGAAGGTATTGGGTGGTTATATTCAAAGTACCTCGTACAGAAGATGATGCACATGGTGAGTACAAGCAAAACCTGCTATCGGATGCCTTCATCGTCACAATAGTGAAGAAAATGGAAATTGATCACCCCAAATACTTCTTCCTTGAACACACCAAGATGAAAAATAGGGCTATGAGGATTTGTTTTGCCTAAAAACAATAGCTGGTGATGCCCAGAGCTATGAACCACTCCACCATCATGGTCAAGTCCATCACCAAAGATGGAAGGAATTGAAGGGCCAACAGACATTCCACCAGAGGAGACATTCCCAGCCTACAAAAAAATGGGTTATCTTATGTGTGAGAGAAAGATCTATGTAAAGAAGCTACTTCCAAATTTAGAGATAACATCTGTGTTTAATTTTATGTCAAATATTCTGTTATCATCTAAATTATCTTGCATACATTTTAACTCACAGAGTATTATTTAACCCTATTTTAGAGGAGAAACTTTAGTAATTACTCCAGAGTATATGAGAGTACTGCTACTTCAGTTACATTGAGCTGAGTATGTCAAAATAAGGTAATTCAATACCCTTCATGTCTCCTAAGACAGGTTATAAGAATCTCTTCATGCTACATGCTAATATTACCCACATCTTTCAAAAATGTTCAAAATTTATGGAAATTCTTTGTTTTGTCTACTTAACCCTCATTCCTCAGATCAATGAATTTTTATTTGTGAGTTTAGTTTTCCCATTAGCACCCAAAAATAGCAACAGGAGCTAGAGAGATGGCTCAGCAGATAAGGCACTTGCTTGCAGAGCCTAACAACCCAGGTTCAATTCTCCAGTACCCAAGTAAAGCCAGATGCACAAAGTGGTACATGAATCTGGAGTTCGTTTGCAACAGCTGGAGGCTCTGGCACACCCATTCTGTCCCTCTCTTTTATTCTCTCTCTCTCTCTCTCTCTCTCTCTCTCTCTCTCTCTCTCTCTCTCTCTCTCTCTCTCTCTCTCTCTCTCTCTCTCTCTCTCTCTCTCTCTCTCTCTCTCTCTCTCTCTCTCTCTCTCTCTCTCTCTCTCTCCCTCCTTGCAAATAAATAAAATATATTTTGAAATGACCACAAGTGGTCATAAGATTTAATATTACAAATATCTACAGAAGTACTGTGTGGTGGCTCCCATCTGTAATCCCAGCTGAAATAAGAGGATTTCATGAGGTCAAAGCCAACCTGGGCTATAGCAGAATGAAATACAGATTAAACTGGTCTACAGGGAGTCCTTGCCTCAAAAAAATCATATGAGGTTTATATTAAAAGAACATTTTCAGAAGTAGGCTATATAAACCAGCCACCCTTCTCAGATAATAATAGCTGTTAACATCTCCATTGATATTTCCTATAATTTTACAAGCCTACAAAGATATGGAAGGATGAGACTCCAATAAAGGTGCCAGCTTCTGTCAACTGAATATATATATATATATATTAGTATATATATAGTTTTATGATATATATAAATATATATCATAAAAATGTTATCAGCTGCTGCCCATCCACATACCACAAGATGCATAAGATTTTTTTATAAAGAGGCCATGTAAATGTTTGGATCTTCACTATATTTAATGCAGTGTTTATTATATTATTAATTTATTGAGATGTTAATATTTTCACTCTTTTCATACACAGAGGTCTAAGCCTGCAGACTGTGTGAAGTGAATACGCTCTATGTGCAGCTATTTCCAGTACAATAGCTCACTGCACACCACCTATTATGTGTCAGCTGTGCTAATTGCTTCCTTGAATCTGTGGTACGTAATGTGGTCTCTGCTAGAACAGCCATTCTTTAGGCAAATACAGTGTGCACGTGTGTTCTTTCTCTCTTAGCTTTTGGCAGCTTAATTGCAACATTGTCAAAAAGATCACAGCAAAACAAATCTATTCATCTCTCATCATTCTCATCTAAATCTGTCTTGGCATTATGAGTTTTAATTTTTTAGGTGGAGAAAGAACTTGAGAAATGTATTTTTATGATATATAAAATGTTCAGTTTTGTTTTTATTAAAGTAAAAAATAAGAGCACTTTGTGGATAGAATCAAACATTTAAACTATCATAGGAAATAACACTATTTTGATGGTTAACAAAATACTATTCAATGGGATTGAAACTTATCTCCACTATGCATATATTTATATGTGTGTGAAGGTATCTGTATATCTATTTCCTATTCATTTTATTCAAAAATATTTTTCTTAAAAAACATCTCCTGGGGCTGGAGAGATAGCTCAGTGGTTAAGGCACTTGCCTGCAAAGCCTAACCACCCATGTTCAATTCCCCAGGACCCACATAAAGCCAGATGCACAAAGTGGCACATGCATCTGGAGTTCATTCGATGGTGGCATTGATGTGCCTAATCTCTCTCTCTCTCTCTCTCTCTCTCTCTCTCTCTCTCTCTCTCTCTCTCTCTCTCTCTCTCTCTCTCAAATAAATAATGTACCTTGACAGAAATTCAAGTTCTTAAAGTCAACTTTCATTTATGTTCTTTATTCAGCACTTAATGAAATACATTAAACATTAGAAAACTGTCGGTCACACAGAACTTCATTCCACTTATAATTATTTTATTGTCTTTAAATAGGTCACCATTATGAAGTAGTCATTCTACAAGTCAATTCAGATAACTGAAGCAACTGTAAGAAGAGATTGCAACTCACAGCAGAAACAAGAGATTATACATCCCTGTGATCTGTCTCCTGCCTCTCTCTTAGTCAATGGCTAAACAGCAAATAATAATATACACAACCTCAGACCATTCTAGTCAGAACTTGGAAACAGGATTAAAATGACAACACTAGTGTCTGTCAGAGAGAATGTAAAAGAAATAATAGGACTGAGAAATGATAGTGAGCAAATGTAGGGGATCTAAAGGAAATCCCAAAATAGAGTTCAGGGATAGTGTTGTCTTGGTCAACATGGCTTCCTTGTGTTCCAAGAAAACTGTTGGAAAACTGGTCATCATTTATTCGTGGCAGAAAAGAATTTTAGAAAATACGACCTCAATGATGTCTGAAAATTCAGAATTTACACATTTTATCCAAATTTTAAAAAAAATTATTTAAGCTACAGAAAATATCAGAGACTGCTACAGATTATGTTCTATCAACAGTACAAAAGACCTGTTTATTGTTGTTGTCTTAGAGGTAGGGTCTCTCCAGCCCAGGCTGACTTGAAATTCACCACGCTCCTCCTACCTCAGCCTCTTGAGTGCTGGGATTAAAGGTCTGTGCCATCATGCCTGATATACAAGTTTTTTTAGTGTGTTTCAAATAAACCTTATCATTTACTGCCTCTGTTTTCTATAATTATTTTTGACTCATTATTTTTAAAATCTGAAGAAGTGCTCCAGTATTTGCCTCAAGGCTTCTCTGGGGCTAGCAATGGGCTCTACCAGGGGACCAGGGGACCAGGGCCACAGGCTCATGGGCATCCACGTGACTATCAGTTGATTAGGTGCCACCCTTTTGGAATGTATTGATAGCTTCCACCAAGCCAAGGTCTAAGAATGTCATCAGATAGCATCTAAAACCTATGGTAGAGATATCCCTGCTTTGCTGGAACCCACCTACCTGATAGCCAATGTATTTAAAAAGTGCCTTGATTTATGACTTTCATTCTGTACCTATAAAACCTTCATGAAATTGTTAACATGTTGGAACATGGAATTGGGATAACCTAAATCCATGTTCCTGGGCAATGGTCACTCATATTTAACTCCAAAATAAACTGTCTCCTTTCCCCTTGGAGGTGAGAGCTGTGTCTTTTGCATTGACACTAGAAAGAGTCACTTCAGCATCAGCCATATGGTGGCTTCTTGCCTGCGGAAGGCTCAGCAGGCCCCCAGCTCCAAGGAAAAGATTGTCTGTTTCAGGATGATGTAAAAGAAATCCCCATCCCTTCCCAGCTCTCAGAAGCCCAGAATTGTGCCAACAGAGTGGGGATGCTCTTTTGCTATCAGGAGGATTCAAAGTGGAGGCATCAATTGGCAGAGTGGAAAAAGTAGGAAGAGGAAAGATTATGGGTATCTGGGTGTCGTAGTCAGCCAGGCCGCTGGGATGAATCTCCAAATCAGGCACGATTCAGGGAGGAAAGTATTTATTGAAGGTACAGACCCAGGGGAAATTAAGGATCCCTTTCACAGATCCAAGCAGAGACAGAGACAGAAGCCCACCACCAGCACCTCAAGCAAGCATACTCCAAACTCCCAAACAAGAGGAAGTCAGGCTTAAGCTCAGACTGCTTTTTGCATACGTAAAGCTAGAATTCCAGACCCACCCCAGAAACACCTTAGGGCTGAACCCTAGGATATGGCCAAGGTGGCACACCTCCTCCAGCCAGAATGGCTGGAGACAATTTACAATTGTAATAAACTTTTGAATCTTTTGGGGGACATTATTCAAACTACCACTCTGGGATTGCCGTGTATCTCAGACTGGGGTTCCCAGCACCACCCCATCTCCTCTTGATGGTGTGAAGAGGTAAAGAAAAGAAATTCAACCATACTCTTACCAAATATAAGTGAAGGCTTTTGTCGGGACCTCCCTAGAGCCTGTATGCTTTATCCCCTGGAGGCTTTACCCCCAAACTTCAAGCTTTTGAAAATGCTGTGGATAGAAAAGGGTTGTGTACTCTTTCCTTTGGTGGGCATTGTGGGAAAAAAGCTTGAGTGAGACCAGATGAATGAACCCAACCCACAAACTACTATATTCTCTGAAAGGGAATCTCAGGAGCAAGACAGGTTTTTGTTTGGGTTTTTTTTTTTTCAACATTTTGCTTACTCATAACCCAATCTTGGGATATGGTGCTGGAAACTCTCTCAAGCAATGGATTGTGAAGGTAGGTTAAAAAAAGTGGGTGTGGGAAGAGCTGTGGACCTGGAGCTCCTACCTCACTGCCATGCCTTTCTGGGCCAGTGTGATTTAATTTCTTTGCTCTCTGGAATTACTTCACCTTGGGTCCCACTTTCTTCAGGATGCCAACTGCACTAGCTGAGTGTGCATGACATTATCTTCGTGCATTTTAACTTTTTTCTTAATATCAATATTCTGGCTTTGTATTTTTAATTTAAGGCCCTCATTCCTGCTCTGTGTTCTCAGGTACATGAACAATCTCAGCGATGAGTCGTGTTTGCACCGCAAGAAGACATTTGTTGTTTTGATCACCATGGAGGCATCCATGTGGAGTGGATAGTCTACTGAACTTCTTCATTTTTGTCAAATACAACTCACTTTTCTGCCATCATGTCTTTGAAACCCCCCTGAACTTTAAAAATGTAAGAGACCAGGTTTTATTTGGGTTTCTCCATGATGATCTCTTCCTGTTAGATAAATGAATATTATAACAAACAGGGAAAGATGGTGCTGGGAGTTAGGAGAGGTGAGTAAAGGTGAAAGGCTCAAAGAAGCCATCATGAATCCTGCATTCCTAGGAAACACACTAGTTTTGCAGGTGAAAATGATGGCAGTCTGGTAGTCAAGTGGAGGTGTGAAGCATCTCCCTTTAGCCTATCACCCTTCCCTCCAGGGCTTTAGGATAGAATCACTGTGAATATAGACTATCTCTTCTTTCAGTAAGGCCTCAGCTTAGGATCTCAGTTAGGGTGTAAGCAAGAAAAACATCTTTGTTGTGTTCATTGACATTTTGGATTTTTTCATTATAATTGCAATACAATTGTTATTGTGAGCAAAGTTGATTTAGAAAGAAATAGACTGTGTCTAAGATGCTCAAAGGAGGCAAGGATGAATTCTCTTCAGGCACTTTGCCAAAATTCCCACATTGATGTCCCTTCCTGGTGCATTTCATCATGTAGTATGTGGCCCACAGTGAATACATCACAAGGAAATGAATCCTGTATCTAAAAGAATCGGGAGGTAGTTTGAGAAAATCAGTTGTGCTGCACCCTGAATGATTTCCATTTCTTGTGAGCCATGGCCTCACAGCTTAGATTTGTCACTGGGATCTTGGTCTGCACTTTCCTTCTGTCTCCTGTCTCTATGCCCTCTGCTGAAAGAATTCAGACAAGACACACAGAATGTGGTATAGAGGAACGGCAGAGTTCATTACAGAGCAAAGGGGTGCATGATCAAGTGGTGATATGAGCAATGGCCAGAGACCAGTTGTTGC
>PVHP010039780.1:0-16185 GCA_004024765.1 Zapus hudsonius | reverse complement strand
GCTAACATCACCATTCTCTCACAGATCTTGCTTCCTATGCTTCTACCTCTGACTTTTCCCTATAAAAACAACTGTTATCTACCAATAAAATGAGAACTGCCCACTGCCGCATTCTCCCGAGGGTCTCATCTCTCGTCGGCTCATGGCTATTCCAAGCCTCTGCTCACCCAGCTCCCGTGGGTGAACGGGGAGTTGATGCGCGCTGCAACCCCCTAAGTAACCCACGGACCCAGAGTTTTTAAGAGCTCTTATAAGACATTAAACACAGCAAAATTAACTTGACCACAATAAAACTGTATTAGGCTAAAAAGATGTCTCAGCTGTTAATATGCTTGCCTGCAAAGCTTAACAATCTGGGTTCAATTCCCTGGTACCCACATAAAGCCAGATACACAAAGTGGTGCATGTATCTGTTCTTTGTTTTCTGTGGAAAGATGCCCTTGCATGCCCATTATCTCTCTTTCTGTCTATTTTCCCCTTGCTGAGAGGGTAAGGTGTCCAAATCATAATGAAGTCAGTACGACTCCCAAACACTCCATGAAGTTATATGCTTATTTCAACACTTAATTTCTATATATGGTCTTGCTGGACATAATTGGTTACGAAAATATTAGCTCCCATGGAAACTTCAGAAATTTGTTTGTAGTCATTAGTGAAATTACACTAATCATTATGAGAATTCAGATTTATGCATTCACAATAATTTACTCAGTTAAATCAATTAGAATTTTTAGGGAGACAAGTTCTCAAGGATATTTTTGTTATCTCTAACTTGCTAGGTAGCCATGGCTGGTATTGAACTTCTGATCCTCTGCTTCCTCCTACTCAGGGCTGGGGTTGTCATAGTCCTCCTACATGACAGGTTTATGCAAGGCACTGGTTCAAACCCAGGCAGCCACAGACAATGGCAAGCACTCTACCAACAGGGCTATATCTCTACACATAAATAAATAAATAAATAAATAAATAAATAAATAAGTAAATATGTGTATATATGTTCATATACATATATTTATATACATATCTGTGTACCTATAGCATATATATTGAACCATGTCATAGTGGTTGAAAGAGGAGAATTTTATTTATATAGCTTCAAACTGTAGGGATCACTATTCTATTACTGTTTAGATATGTATCACACAGTTGGTTGTATATAATTTTTCTTCATTTCAGTTCTCTTGTTATAAAGACATATATTTTTATCTCTTGGGTTGACTCTGAAGATTAATTAGGGTCTGACACAGAGAAATCATTCAGGAAGTGCAACTATTTTCATAATGAACCAAAGGACACACGTGTTTGGAGGATCAAGGGCATCCGCAAAAAGGAAGAGATAGAACTGCTGTAATAAATTTTATGATTTTGCATAGAGCGATCCAATAATTAGGAAATTAAGCATATGGTCCCCATTAAGCTAAGTGATAAAGTACCAAATTACATATAAAAGGGGTAAAATAAAGGGGAGATTAAAAACATGAATACAATGCAGTTAACTGTTCAGTGAGTGTGATAAGAGAAATATGATTGAGTGGTAATTGTTTTATGGACATGGTAGGGCTTCAACTTTCAGAATTATTATGAAGGAAACACCTGATCTTTCCATCCTAATTTATTAACTTAAAAATCCCCACACAGAAAATAACACGTGCTTTTTTGAATTGCTTATTATTTTCCTATTCCTGAGTTTTCAATTTATGTCTTTTTAAAAATATTTTATTTATTTGCAAGAAGAAGGAGATAGAGAAGGCAGATGAGAGAGAGAGAGAGAGAGAGAGAGAGAGAGAGAGAGAGAGAGAGAGAGAGAGAGAGAGAGAATGGGCGCCTCCAGCCAGAACAAATGAACTCCACATGCATTTGCCTCTTTGTGCATCTGGCTTTTCGTGGCTACTGGGGAATCAAACCCAGATAGTTAGGGTTTCACCTAAGTGCTTTGACCACTGAGAAATCTCTCCAGCCTTCAACCTATAATTTTTATTTAAAATAGTCACAGAGCAAGGCTAGGGTGATGGCTTGGTGGATCAAGTGCTTGTCATTCAATTTAGAGTCCCTGCATTCAGATCCCCAGACCCTGGGTGAAAGCCAGGAACCAGATGACAGTGGTCTTTTGTAATATGACTGCAGGACAGCGAGAGAGGAGATGAGGCAGGAGAATTTTCAGGGAGCTTGGGAAACAGAGCAGAGAAAAACAAGAAACCATGCCTCAAACCAAGCCATAGGGCAAGGCAAGAACTGTCTCCAAACCTGTTCTTTGATTTCCAGTCTGTGTACTCACACAATGCACAAACACACTATAACTAAATAAAGTAATAAAGTCATCAAAATCAAATTAAATAATCAAGACCTGGAGATTTTTTAACAGGCAGCAACTGAGTAAATAGGTACCTTAAAATGTTTAAAATGTTCTTTAAAAACATTAAGGAAAAAATAAGCGAGTATAAGTTGGCATAGCACTTAAAAGGTCAGATTTATAACTTTGACAAAGTTCTACACTTAAGATTCAACAATTTATAAGGACTTTAAAACCCTACATCTCAGGAGACACTGACTGTTGGCACATGGGCTGATTTCTCCCTGTGCTAGTATAAATTCCCTGATAATGTTCATGAATAAACATGAAAATGTCAGATATGCTAAACAAAAGAGGGTTGCAAATTTAGAAATGAGCTCAATGATATACGAAACCTAAATTTCAGAAGAGAACACCTTAAATTGGGTAAGGTGAATGCAGTTTTCTGAAAGAAAACAAAAACCTTCATTAAATTATGCCTGACACCTACAAGAAGGGGCTGAATGCACAGGAGGGTGACCCGCAGTGAATTTTTGTTAGATGCATACAAACAGTGATATTGTGAGTTTAGCCCACAGTTCCTGCAACAGGGGTCTGCTACATTGGAAGCAGGGGTGTGAGCATGTGTGGTTTATCCTCAGGGTTCTCAGAAGGGATCATCCTACAAACCCCAGATGACAGGTCAGGATTCTGAAGATAAGAAAGATGGAGACACTAAGGTTCCCATCCCATTTTTATAAATTCTTATTTTACTTCATAAAGAACATCTCCGTATACATGGAAGTATTGAAAAATATTTCTAAGATTTGTTCAGGTAAAGAAAATGAACACGTATCTGGGCAGAGTTATACAAATAGCATCTCAGGAAAATCAAGACCAACACCTTTGAAATACTAATCACTGATTCGGGCCATTTAATTTAACAAACTGCTTTATAGATTACATCATGCATATTTTTTATTAATTAGTTCACCTTATTTTTCTTATCTTTGGGAAAGTCAGCACATACTGAGAAGCAATATAGAAATGTGTTTTTACTGGTAAGTGGGAAAATAACTTTCTTTGTGAATCAATCATAAGTTCACTGATATCAAAATGAGAGCAATTATAATTTTTACATCATATTAAAATCATTCAGTAAGTGCTAATGTTCTCCTATGAATCAATGCCTCCCAAACTTTAATGAGTGCCATTTGGTTTCTAAAAACAGAGAACCCCACACACAAGGAAGCAGACCCAGCTTTTTGATTTCAAGTCTGTGTTGAGGACTGGGCAGCACCTTGGGTGGAGGAACTATTCTTTAGCTTCTAAAGAAAACCTTTTATTTTTAATGTAAAGAGGGAAAAGATTCAAATAAACATCAAAGCAAACAATAGAAGAAAAATTTCATAAAAGATGTCATCTATCCTGGTTCAGGAAGGGGGTCTAGATTCTGTAACGACAGGGTTTGGTCTTTTTTTAACACCCAGGTTTTTTTTCCCTTTCATTACCCCTTTGAGTCAGGCCCAGCGAGACTGCCCAAATTTGTTATTCTTAACAATGGAAGTGACAGACCTGATACCTATGCTTTCTAAACCAATTCATTTTTCCTAAAACTATATTGTATCATCTGAAACTGGTATTTTAAGTGTAAATGCAGAAAATTATTTATATATGTTTGATGGATAAACCAAATCTTTTATATCCCTCAGACTGATGTCTCCCATAAAATGTGCACATAGAAGTCACTGGTTCCTAATTGTTCTGTATAACTTACTACTGAAGCTTGGTTAACAAAACAACCTTTTGGCTCATTCAACAATTTAGAGTTCTCAGAAGCACCTAAACCTGAGAGATATGAATGGCTCACACTTCTTCCTGAGACTATAGTTCTGAAAAAATAACAGCCAAGAATGGTAGAACACTTATGTTACTTGGGAGCTATTAAATTTATTGACTACCTACAGCCAGTAGATACTATGATTATTGCAATTCTCTTGATGGATAAGTTGGACAGAGAATTTAAGCAATAGATAATAGATAAAAATCTACAATGATGAAACTACATAAGCAAAATCATGAAGCACAAAGAAATGTTGTAACAGAAACAGAGGAAACATGTCCTATCTCTAAAGGGAGAAATGTGTCTTTAAGAAGACATCCCAGGAGTAGGTGAAAGATCAGTCCTCAGCACTGCAAGAAAATCAATATTGAGTGTTACAGAGACGAGACACAGGGAAGATTCTAGAATGAAAAAGGAAATCAATCACTCCTGGGTATTAAAAATGCAACTGGATCCACTCACAAATTACTATGAATACAATTTTCTTCATAGGCAGAAAATCTGGAAAATTAAAGAGTAAAAATACCATTGGATTCTAAATGCTTTGATGAAGTTGACCTTGAGATCTAAATGGAAATGACACAGAGATAAACTTAGTGAGGCTCAGCAAGTCATTCTACTTATGTGAATCCCCAAATCAGTTCCTGGTTATTGTGGAACCATAACTTCTAGAGGCTCTCGGCATACTGGATCGCTTAGATAATAATTATCAAAAGAAATGAGTTATAAAAATAAGATTAAAACCTGTAATTCACACAAAGCTCTAATAAAATGGAAAACACTAATAATAGTTGGAAAAAATCTTTAAATTTCCAGCAGGGATTCAAGATTACTACTAATGACATGTAAATGCAAACCATTAAGTTAGAAGGTAGCCTGAAAGCAATGTTTTATTTATAAGCAAAAATGATGAAGTTAGCCAGGTGTGGTGGCAAATGCATTTAATCTCAGCACTCAGGAGGCAGAGGTAGGAGGATCACTGAGTTCAAAGCCAGCCTGAGACTATATAGTGAATTCCACATCAGCCTGGGTTAGAGAGAGACCCTACCTAGAAAAAAAACAAACCAAAAAGAAAAAACCAGCAAAAACAACAACAAAAACATGGCAAAGTTTCTGAAAGAATTCTTAAAACTGACGAAGACCAAATAAAATGGATTGAAATCCCAAAGGAACTTAGTCTGTTAATGCTGTTATGGAGAAAAAAAATGCACAGAGCCCTAAAAAAAATACGAAAAGCTTGTGTTCAGCCCCAGACTGTGGATGTTAAGTCCAAGTTCATCAACATTGACTAAATGAGAGGTGTCTGATCTAGAAACCCTAAAAAAGAAAATTGTAGCCTTTAATAGTAAAGAATCGACCCCAAAGGGCTTCGTGTCACTACCACTAGGCATCCTCCTTCCTACATCCATGGTCACAAGAGTTTCAACATGTAGCTATGGAGCTGATGGCCTTACCTGCCATTCTAGTTCTCTCTGCTCCATAGACTTCATATGTTTTTTGAATCGCTCATCTTATGACCAATTAAACTCTATTCTTATCTCACTGACAGCCCTTCCCAGCCCTCAGTTCCTAGTAAGTCCAAGGGTGACAGTTAACTCCTTCAGGCAAGCTCCATAGACTCCCTCCCCTTGAGTGGGAGGTGTTTCTAGCTAGAGCTCAAACCTAGGTACTAAAACTGATTGGTCAGGTATGGACCAATCAGCTGTCTCTCTGGCATACCTGGTGAAAGTCTTAAAAAGTCACTGAAACAAAGTTTAGCCTCTTATTTCCACATGGTGTTATAGGAGAAGGACTTACTAGCCTTTGAAAGGTAAGGCCTTTAATGGCTGCGGTGAGGGAAGGCTCTAGATTTTCCCCACATGAATCTTCTTCCTCATGATGGGGGCCCTGTGTTATCTTTCCTTCTGCTTGTTTAGCTGAACAGCATAGATTTTGTTAAAGCCTCTCCCACGTGTTCTCTCCACACTGGTGGCTGGAGATCTCTGTAACTCCCCATTCTCTTTTAAATAAAGTCCCCCACTATACCTTATCCTCTGGTGGTTTATAATTTTAATTCATTAACTTTATAGATAAGAATTTGGGTATTAAATTCTGAGGTTCATTGGAATTTTTGTTGGATATTATCTAAATTCTAATCCCCAGCTCCACAGTTACAAAGGGATTCTATTTAGAAAGCTTATCATATCCCAAAATATTATTCTTTTGTCAAAATATGCTCAGCTGAGGGGTTTTTTTTGAAAAAAATCAAAAGAGGAAATGGGATCAGTCACTATGGAGTTATTGTAACTTTTAAATTGTTTGTATCACTAAAGTGTGCTTAGAAGTTAAGGGGAAGGAGGATAGTTAGGAAACAGGAGTTTGTTCCTTACAAACTTTCCCAAAAGGCAATGTCAACTGCAACCCCATCAAATATCACCTATGGCTGAGACTCAACACATCTGTTGACAAACACAATTTTACAGGTTCCCCTATAAGGTGAGCATCATTTAAATATTATTTTCTTGATTTTGGTCGCATTATATTTTTTGCTCTAATCAGCCAACCTTCATGCATTTCCCTAGGTATATCTGCAGTTTATCTTATCGTCTTCTCTGAATTTCTCACAGTTGTGTTTCCTTTGTTTCTTTTATTGTTTTCAGAGTTTCCTGTTACCTTCAAAATCTCAACTATATTTGTATGATGATAGTGCTTGAAATCTTGAATTCCTTTCTTAACATTGGCCTCTTCGAAGGGTTGTCTGTAATGCCCGGGAGAGACCAAACCCACTTTTACTAACTAGCTATATGATTATTGGCTTAAGTTGTGTTTCCAACATATTAGAAAAAAAATAAATTAGGAAATAAAATCCTGAAAATACACAGTATATGGGATTAGTATTCAGCTTCAACCCACAATCCCTCCTGACTTCCATTGCAGAGGACCACATTTTATACAAACAACTCAAAAGTGACTTCTGGGGGCTGGAGAGATGGCTCAGTGGTTAAGGCACTTGCCTCCAGAGCCTAAGGACCAAGGTTCAGTACCCCCAGTAGACATATAAGCCAGATGCAAAAAGTGACATAGGCATCTGGAGTTCATTTGCAATGGCTGGAGGCCAAGGCATGCCAATTCTCTCTTTCCCTCTCTCTGTCTGTATCTCTTTGTTTGCAAATAAATAAATATATTTTAAAGTTACTTCTGTCCCCACATGACTGAATATACACATCAACATTTCTTGATTTTTCTTATCTATGATAAATAATAGCATAGACTATCACTCTTGCTCAATACTCAGTTAGTAAGCTGGGCAGAGTGATTCATTCCATTACATCCAGGCTGAGGTTGGGGGATTGTTATGAGTTTGAGGCCTACCTGGAGGCTGGAGGAAAGGTTGGGGTCAGTCTAGGCTACAATGTGACCCTGCCTCCCTGTCAACATCCTCAGAGACCCATCCAAAATTACTTGAAAGGTCAAGTTGACAACAAAACTTAACCATCACACCAGGATTGTGACATTTATTTCACATTAATTTAACTAGCCTCCTCTTCCCACAGTCTAAGGTATCCCAAGTCCAATTGCTATAGTGTTCTTTCATAGTTTATGGATTAAGTGTTCATTTTCTTGTAAACTGACACAAAAATGAGAAGTTCTTTTCTTCCCTTGGCCAAAACTTGGTCCTTTATTTTCTGCTGTCTTATGATGGATGTAAAGCTGATTTAGGTAACAGAAGGTTTTGATAAAGAAGTCGACTTGGGTTCTGAGCTTGATGGGATTTCTTCTTTCATATTTCCATATTGTGCCATTTACAGAATTAAGCTTAGCATAGGCTTATTATGGAAATCATTTGTATATGCCAGTGAATGCAAGAACTCTAAACAATGCTTATGTCCTCTTTGTCATTGTTAATTTACCTGTATATATGTCCATAATTGGTTCCATTTACAACTCTGCTCTCCTCCTTCTCTCTTCCCTTGGGCATTCTTAGTTCCAGGCATGTCAGTCTTTCCTGAATGTCTGTCTACACAGTATCTAATCTCTCTCTGTGTATATCTCTCTCTCTCTATCTAATTCATCATCTATCTATAGTTGATCCCAGATGTGAAGTTTTGCTAACACATTGTACATTATAACTGAAATACCTCATCCTTAGTATTTGCTTCCAAATTAGTCAATCTTTATGTAAATTTTGAATGAGTGATATACTTTATTTTATTCTAAAATTTACTGCATTCAAGGTATTTCAACATAATGGCAAGGGTTTCTAGAAGTCATGGTGATGCATTTTTGAATCATTGAGCATTTTAGAAATAAGACCACAAATGACTGATCTGATCTACATTTTAAGAAATACAAGCCATCCTCTGTTTCCCACTTCACATTCTACCAGGAATGATTTTTTTTTTTAAATTCAAAATCTGCCTTAAACCCTGCAATAAGCTTAGACAAAACCCACCATTCTTTATCTAGCTCACAAGGTCATGTAGAACCTGAACACTATGTCAGGCTCCATAATGTATTTTCTTTCGTATAATATCATGTGTGACTCAAACAAAGGCACCATGAAACAGTTGATAAATGGTTACTGACAAAGATTAAAGAAAGTCAGATATTAGTATCATTGAGAAATAGAATTTTTACTTAAATTGTCCATTATTTTAAAATGCTACCCAGTTACTTCTTCCCTCAATTTTTAAATTATTTTAAAACCCCTGCTACACTGTATCAGTGACTCTTCCTTCGAGTCACTTTCAGAGAACACCCACTCTTCCCCTTCACTTTGATTTTCCATCTGTAAACCTGAAGGCATCCCTGTTAGCTGTCTGGCTCTCTCTCAGGGATGTCATAGATATTAAAAAAATCATTTTAAAGTACTCTAGAAGTCCTTGGATGATAGATGACACTATGAGGAAGGCATTATTACCATTTCTGATTGGATTACACTTTGAATGGGCAAGAATAAGGGAAAGCACTGGAGTGAGAGGGACATTCATTGTTTAAGTGAGATGCTAATGCTCAAAGATAAACTAATTTAAGTCAAAGCAGGGGCAGTAAAAGGAAAATAATTATAACTGGATGGAAAGAAATGCTACCCATGGTGAAAGAATAGTCTTCCATTTATATGAGATATAAATTGGAAGTGGATTTTCTGGAAGTCTGCATATGTAATTACCTCAATTCAGAACAAGGTCTGGCATCAATGTGTGTAGATTCACACGCATCCAGATTTTCTGAAATACGCACCATTCATATTAAGGCACATATACAAGGGATTGAAACTTGTGAAAATAATAATATTCACATATAACTAGTAGGTTGTTAATATAACTATTTTGGAATATTGGAAAAGAAAAATGAGTGTGAACTCATTCTCACTTTGCAAACTCTGGCTTCAGCTTTTAACTAAAGATCTAAGACGAAAACTGTAGAGCTTAATAAGTGATTTGGAGTAAGTAAGGTTGCCAACATTAACCATGTGCAGCCTCATCTGCAAAGTAAGTTTTAGAATCAATGTCTCAAGGTGATATTTGTATATTATACACATTCAGTATTAAATATTTATTTAGTTATTTGTGTTATGATACTTATTAAATGGTGAACTTTTTAAGGACATAACAATTATCACTGTTTTGGATTATCAACACTATATTACTATACTGGGTGATGTGATGAACAGGTATTTGAACATTAAAAGAAAACTGTAGCTCCTTGTTATGATAATACTAGGAGAGCTCTACATACTATCATTCCTATGAAAAATAGGAATAATAATCAAATGTAAAAAGCATCGTTGTCAAGTTCCATTTTAAAAAAGATAGCATCTGAAATGATTGAATGTAAAGTAGAAGCAAGTTGGAAATTAAGTCCATTACATAATTTAATTAATAAATCATCACTTGTTTCATCATAATAATGATACAGAGGAAAAGTAGATAATTAAATTCACAGTTAATATGCCATTTCTGAGAGAAAGAAAATTGCCACCAAGTTTTTAACTGCACTTGAAAGTAACTGCTATAGTAACTAGGTGGCAAAATTCTATCTTGGGATGTCAAACTCCAGGAATGGAATATTCCAGAACATTGTGATATAGGCTTCAGAATAGCATAGTTTAGTAAGAAAATCTGACCTGGAAAATTTGTAATCAGACTCATACATATCAGTTTTTAACCTTGATGACTAATGTTTTCAATACCTATACTAAATGTTATTTGTTACACTAGCTAAAAACACACAGACTTTATAATTATTCATCCTCTTAATTGTGTTATGCTTCACACTTAATATGGTAATTATATTCATTGCAAGAAATCAATTATTATATACTTGTTGAGTAAATAAAAGCTTATCATTTCATAAGTGGTCAAATTTTCCACAAATTACATTATTTTCATCTTGCTATATGTCATGGTTTGATCCAGGTGTCCCCGACAAACAAATTAATGTGTTCTGATTGATCAATCCTCAGCTGATGACAGTTTGGGTTTTACAGCCTCACTAGAGCTGTGTTTTTGGGGGCAGGTTTATGGGGTTATAAACCAGCTTCTCCTTGCCAGTGTTTGGCACACCTTCCTGCCAATGTTTGCAGTGCTGTGGCAGAGGTGATGTCCACCCCTCTGCTCATGCCATTGTTTTCCCTGCCAGGATTGGAGTCTCCCCTCGAGTCCATAACCCAAATAAACCCATTCCTCCACAAGCTGCTTTTGCTTGGGTTCTCTCTGCGCAGCAACTAGAATGCTGACTGCAACATTATATAAAGTTGATATATTGAAAAATAAATCAATAAAGGTCCTGAAGAGATGGCTCAGCTGTTAAAGGCTTTTACTTCCAACGTCAGCCAGCCTGGGTTGGACTGCGGTTCAATTCCCCAGTACCCACCTAAAGCCAGATGCACACAATGGTGCAAGTCTTGAGATTTCCTTTGCAATGGCATGAGGCCCTGCACAAAAATTCTCATTTTTTCTCCCTCTGCTAACAATAAATAAATAAAAATATATTTTAAAAACAATGAAAATATTAAATCGGTATTGCAAAAAAAACCTGACACACATTTTGTCTGTACAGATCAAAAACTGACAAAAGTCCAAAGACATAGTGTTTTGAAGTCATTATCACTAACTGACTTGAAAGTGATTTTGCGACTAATGCAACATGTGGATATATGAGGGAGCGCTTGGGACATGTAGAAGCAGCATTTTTAGATTGTCAAGAGCCACTGATAAGACAAATAAGCTACTTAAGACTAGAAGACATAACTCATCCTTGTAGCATTAGGAAAATCTGAGAAATCATTAACTCTCCCTTGACGAAGCATTTGGATCGCCTGCTGCTCTTAAAGTAGGCTCACTGTATGTCTGTTTCGTTTTACTGGAGAAGGTCTCACCAGCTTTCCTAAGATGTTATCAAATAGCAAGCCAAGGAAGCTGACATGACTATCCCACTCTTGCCAAAGAGTGGAAAATTTAATTAAATAGACATTTGACTTCAAGAAGGCAATGTTGAAAACTAAATAAACTTTATCCTTTTAACCTTATTGACTGACCAAAGTAACACAAAAACATCAATACCTCTCCACAATGAGAACTCAAATTGGATGAACTCTGTCTCCACAAAGACGTGACCACTAATGGAGGTGTTGGGCTGGCTTCAATCAAATTATGGTGCTGCTACTGCTTCATTTTAGACTTAGTGTAATCCTGCTTCTACCACTCTGGAACTTCTTGTTGATTGGATGACACTGATTTTAGGGGTCTACCATCGTAAGGCGCTTACAAGTTAGAATTATGGCCTGCTAAGGATTGATTTGTCTGTCATATGCAAATAAATTTAAATCAAGTCAAATATGGGTAGTTATAGAGTTAGCTATTTTTCTCCGAGGCTTTAAAAAAGTGAACATGACTAAAGATTAAAGGTCAGTTAGTTGTTTCAATAAGACACTAAATAGAGTGGCAATAACAGATCAATGCATTATTAGAGGATAGTGTAACAGGACATTGATTGTTACTATTCCAATTACTTTTTTATATCTTATAAAAATGGAGTTCACTATGCCTAACAAAGCATTCTGTACTGAATATGTTCTTTTTAAGAAATAATTTTATACTTAATTAAAACAGGATACATAATGGGCTGAAAAATGTACTTTCTCTAAAGATGTCCTTACACAAATTCCTAATGCTGGTAACAATTTTACCTTTCAGAACCAAGGAATTCTGGAGTGATATGCAGTAGCCTTGGAAATTGTGAGGATTCTCAGTGGCACAGGTAATTGCATAGGGAAGGCTATATAGCAAATCATATAGTTCTTTCATGAAAGGGAGGCAAATTGTCAGGGTCAGAGAAAGACTGTAAGGGCAAGAAGAAGGTTTGAGCTAAGGCATGGAGGTAGCTTTGAGAAGAAAAAGAAAAGAAATAGAAAATAAAACAAACAAAAAAGAAAAGCAAAACTAAAACAAATTTTTATCTCAAGCCTCCAGATTGATTGCTGCCTTGCAGAAATCTTAATTTTAGATTTCTGACTTTCAGAACTCTAATCGAACAGGGTTCTGAGGTTTGAAGCCATCTTGCTGTGTAAATATAACATTAACAGCCATTAAATATCATCAAGTAGTCACAGTTCAGGACCAGGACAATGACATCCACTCACACTAGCATTCTGTCACTGTCCTTGGGACATTGGCTTCCAAACAAAGGCTAACTTCAGCAGACCTGACTTCACCTCTTTCAGGCACAAGGCTACCTAGAAGTTACAAATTTTCTTTGTTCTCTGACATGAAGATGTTTAACCTGTTTCCTTTATCATCACAATAAAAGGTCAACACAAGACACACGGGGAGGTGCATTCAATTTCTTCCCAGGCTAGGACACACACGTGAACTTAATTTATATTCTTAGCTTCATTAATTATGAAACAAAATTTTCACCAGATGTGAGAGGTTGAAGACAAAATGACATTTTGGTGCTTTTGTGGTGTGTATGGTACTTGCTGACTGAATAGTTTTACTTGTAGGAAAAAAGCTCTCACTTTCACTATAAATTTCTTATTTTCCTTTTGAATTATGTCGAACAGGAAGAAAACTTCAGGGCAGAGGCATAAGCTATTTTTATTAAACATTCCAGAATATTCTTTCCCCATCAGTTGTTTGTTGAGCTGTCACTTCTAAGTCATTCCAGCTTCCACTCCAATCTGAGAACAAGCTGCTAAATGTTTAATGATTAATTTACATCAAATAGTTACCAAGCAACCATAGCTATTATAAAATTAGATCTGACTTTCTGTGAAGTCTCCAATTCACTTAAAGGGCTCAAAGACAGATGAATTTCTGACATTGCCAGAATTTTAACTCTTAAGATCACATCTAGATAAATCATTTTAAGATCTAAAATCAGAACTAGGAAATGGTACTGGGGATTTACGATTTCGTTATATTGTTTTCTTTTTTCCAAACTATAGGTTGGGTATCTATAAAACCTTGAAATAATTAAAGAGATTCATTATCACATAATGTGTGCTGTATACTTTTAATTCTGATACACATGTGACTTATTTAAATAGTCAACAAACCACATAATTGTTTGTAATGAAGTAATAAATCGTTTTTCTAAAGGATCAGACCATTTGGATGTTCTTAGTAAATGATGACACTCTTCTTTAATATCTAGAAAGAGGAGAAAAAAAAAGCCCTGCTTTGAAGAAGCTACATGGAAGGATAGTTGAGAGAAGGGGAAAGGACAGGAGGGAAGAAGGAAAGGAGAAAGGAAGGGAATAAGGAAATTGTCAACATGGGTTCCATAGGTTGATGTTCTGTTCATTAGCTCTGGATTTCAACCCTAATGAACTATTGATAAATGGAATTTGTGTGACTATCACCCATTGGTGTAC
Organism: Zapus hudsonius; assembly: GCA_004024765.1. NCBI lineage: Eukaryota > Metazoa > Chordata > Mammalia > Rodentia > Dipodidae > Zapus > Zapus hudsonius. The sequence continues at coordinate 2,214 of PVHP010039780.1, read as the reverse complement.
AAGCCAAGGGAGTACTTTGGAAAATACCACTGCATAGACCAAGGAATAGAGCTAGCAAGATTCAGTGAAGTAACGTAGCACATCACAAATTCTGAATTAGATCTGTGGATTAGAATCAATGCTGATCACAAATGCTGTCCAACATTCCTAAAGGACTAAAGGAATTAACATCCTAAAGATAACTGCATCTAATTCTATACTCTATATATCTCTTACAAATAATACTACATGCCATGTATCATGAAGCAGGCATTTTTAATGGATGTGTTCCATGCCTGGCATTTTAACCCATTAGACATGAGAATTAGGCAGCAATTGGTATGAGCGAATGTATTTTGAGTTTGGCTTGGTAATATCTGTAATATTCTTTTGTTCAGTAGCAAAATATTTGAAGGTAAGTTGAATGAGTTTGGGCACATAGAAATAGACCTGCACATGAACAAAATTGGGCATGAGAACTTATTTATAGGTTTTGGTACGATTTTGTTAGTACCCAAAAAAGCATAATGAGTATGAGATAGTAAAACAAAAAGAAAAGAAAGCTGCACTGTGGGAAAAAATGCATTTCACCATCAAGAGATGTCAAGATGATCTATTTTTGAAATGATCTTGTTATCTTCAAAAACTACAACAAATGAACTGTCTCCAATATAAGACTGAGAAAGGAAAAGATGTAAGGAAAATCAGAGCAGAGGCAAGGAAAAATTCACTTTTCGTTTTCTTCCATAAATCCCTTAGGATTTGGGTTTTAATTGCAGACAACACTTAGCTCTATGAGAACTCTGTTAGTGAGTTCTTTTCAAGCCATGAAAACACAGAGACTGAAAAAGGTTTGCCACAGAAAGTTGGATTCAACAGTGCAAGTGAACAGTGATCATCAGAGAAAACTGTACACCCACCTTCCCTAAAAATATTCATTTGCTAGCTTTTTCCAGTCAATTTGAACTAAATTTATGGGAAAGGCCATGATGTTTGAGATCAAGCCATATGCACAAGAAAATTACTCTTTCATAATATTGAGAATGTTGAATTTTTGATATTGCCATATGTCACCATTAATTGCCTGAATCATAGGCCATACAGAAGGCAAGTGAAGACCAAAATACCAGGCTGTCATGGGAAGCCCACTTTGAATTCTGATAGTTCCCTAAGAGAATATGAATTAAAATGAGGTACTCTATAGAATTACAAATTCCATTTAAATGAGTGCATTTAATCTTTTATAGAATGGCAGAATGGAGAATAAACCCAGATCTCTCTCTCTCCCTCCCTCCTCTCCGTCTCTCTCTCTGTCTCTCTCTCTCTCTCTCTCACTCTCTCTCTCAAATATACAGACAGCATTTTGGAAATTTCAAGAGATATTTTCTCATAAAATGAACTCCTCAATAATGACTATGTCCATTGGCCCTAACTGTGCAATAAGTGACTATGTCTTTATCTTGAGGCTCAGACTCCTCAATCATAAAATTATTAGGAAATGTGTGTTGGCAGCCTACTACTTTATATTCCATTGTAACACCCTGAGGACTCTATGTATAGGTCCGCTTAAATGGGTTCCAAGTCACAATTCAATGAATGTAATAAATGACCATAGCTCAGGTTTACTTGGACCCATTTGAAGACATTGACAAATACCTTTAAGAGAGAGGAGGCTTATTTCATATAATAGAAATGGAAGTGGTGGTATGGAAAGCTAACAGCAGTGCAGGAACATGGGAAGAAAAGAACAATGGCCAAAATGTCTAGGATGCTAGGATTTAATTTGTGTAATGGCTAGCAAGAACAGGTAAATCCAAAGAGGATTCAGTTCAGGAAGTATAGATGATCAAAGGACCTATAGAGACCCAGTGAGCTGATTGCTTGTGTGGGAAGTTTGTTGGCTTATATTTACTATTTCTCTGAGGTTAGAGAGAGCAACATTGTACGAAAAAAACCAGTTTAAGAGTGAAATCATTTGGAAGATGCCCTTGTCACAATGCTAGGTGGTTCTAAGCTGAACCTACACTCCAGAGAAAATCTCACTAAAAAAAAAAAAAAAAAAAAAAAAAAAAAAAAAAAAAAAAAAAAAAAAAAAAAAAAAAAAAAAAAAAAAAAAAAAAAAAAAAAAAAAAAAAAAAAAAAAAAAAAAAAAAAAAAAAAAAAAAAAAAAAAAAAAAAAAAAAAAAAAAAAAAAAAAAAAAAAAAAAAAAAAAAAAAAAAAAAAAAAAAAAAAAA
>PVHP010039779.1:0-16186 GCA_004024765.1 Zapus hudsonius | reverse complement strand
TAAAGCAGCCTTATTACTCACCCACCACGACTCAGGGAACTGAGCGGAAGAGGGGGCGGAAAGATTGTGAGAGCCGTGGTGGGGGAGACTGTCCGGAGGCATAGCACCCATCAGTAACAACACACTTGGGCCAGGAAGACCGGGATGAGTACTAAGATATACAGGATCCCTTGCCACAAGGACTAATACAGACAGCCCATGAAGGAGGATATACAACTGATCAGGGATGGGGAGGAGGGGAATTGGGGAATTCGGGATAACAACGCATTGTTTGCCCACTAAAAAATGTAACTCATTATGGACAATAAATATATATTTATGGACAATAAATATATATTTTTAAAAAAAACAACTCAGGTGAAGTCAGGTCATTTCTATGTAAGGGACAATAAGTGACTTTATGCAAACACTTGTGGGTCTGGGAATAGCATTTGACATATATGGGTTTTTGCATCCTGAGTTTTTGTGCACGTGTGTGTTTATTTCTACTACACTTTCCTCAAGTAGCAGCTGCTTGTGTGGTCAAATTTAGCCAGGTGGCCAGCCCTGAAAAGTAGGTTTTACCTCTATTTGGATAAACTTACTTCCTCTATTTTCTTGAGGAGATCAAAGAGCAGGAATGTGGAATCATGATGTTCCCCTACAACTGCTGTTGTCATCCTTTTACCCAGGTGACAGTAAACAACCAGACACTTCTCTCATGGTTGATGTCTCATCCCTCTAGTTCTATAGTCTTCTTTCCAGAAGCAGACTGGGTCAAGAGGGGAGGAGTGGGAGGTGGACTCATTAGTTTTACATGGTCCATTATTTCTAGTTTGATTTCTTGAAACAGCATTTTTTTTACCTTGCTGCAGAACAGAACCGCAAGTTGTTTCACATGTTATGTGTATGTGTTTAATTGCAGCAAGTGTCATGTTTCCAGTGCTATCACATTTTCTGAATTTCAACTATCCCTCCCCTCCTCCCACAGGAGTGAGCAGGCATTAAGTCAGGCTTCCCATTTCCTTAGGCTTCCATTTTCATCTGAGTTCCTATCTCTATCAGATTACTTATCACATTGTTTTGTATGACCAGCTAGACTATAGGTTTCCCTCAACGTCATGGACTGTGTCTGATTAGCTGCAGCATCCCCCCACACCTGGCAAATGCTACATCAGGCACGTACATACTCAGTATTCAGTAGAGCTTTGTTGGATGAAGGAAACATGTGTTCCATAACTCAGAGTTTTAAAAGTTTTCTTTTTACTTTTTTTTGTCTTTTTATTGACAATTTTCAAATTTCAAACATGTACTTAATGTATTTTGATCATAATCCCCTTATTACCTTCTGCTGTCTCTTTTCCCTGTGCCCCTGCCACTGAACTCCTTCTGTCTGATTAGTGCTTGAGTGCCTTTTCTATTTGGATGACCTCTGTGTGTGTGTGTGTGTGTGTGTGTGTGTGTGTGTGTGTGTGTGTGTGTGTATGTGTGTGTGTGCATGTGTGTATGAGTAGTTTATCTTCCATTTAGTAGCCCATCCGCCTTTGCATTTAGGTTAAAAACAAAGCTGTTTTTCTCACCATAGTCAACTGAACAGGCTACACTAGAGCTTTGGAGCATGCCTCGGCCTGAAATGAAAACCCCTGAAAGCTGTCCTAATTTCATCCCAGTGGTTTTTCCTGGTTACCCTCAAAATTTTTGCAAATTCAGCTCCCTGTTTTCCTGGAAAACAGACTTTGGATTCAGAAATGTTTTAGTTTAAAATCCCTTTTCCTCCAAGGTCCTCTGAAATGTTGAATTCCCCCCCCCCAGCCTACCATCCTTCTCATCTAGTTGTTCATTTTCATCCTACCCCTCAGGTTCCCAACTGTTCTGTGCCAGTCATCCCATACCTTGATGTAAAAGAACAATTGGATTTACAATGAAGGGAGAAATTGTTCAACACATACAAAGTTACAGTCAGAAACAATAAATTTTGGTGTTCTATTGCACAGTAGGGTGATGAAAGTTACCATAGTACATTATATATAGCAAATACTTAAGAGGATTTTGAATGTTCTCATCAATATGCTAAACACCCTGAATTGATGATTTCACAATAGAAACATATATGGAAACATCACACCATCTCATAAATCTGTGCAATTAGTATGTATCAATTAGAAACAAAACTAGAGCCTAGTGTGGTGGTGTACACTTGTCTTGTAATCCTTCCTTAAGGGAGTTTCTCGCAGAAGAATGAGGAGCCAAAGGCTAACTTGAACTGCCTTATCAAGACTGTCTCAAAAAACAAAACAAACAAACTGAACAAAGAGAGATGTGAGGCTACTTATAAACTGTGCAAACTTGAGCAAGTAGTTTAATCTTTCAGACTGAAATTCTTAGCCTGAAATTGAATGAATAATGACTGTCATGTCTTGGTATACCACTGGCTTGTTGTGAGCCTCAGATCAAACAATGTTTAGGAAAACATCTTGGACTATGAACTCAATGGCTATTTTCAGGACACCTGTGGTTAGTGTGGTTACCACCCACACTGCCCCTCACTCCCCTCCCAGCTAGGCACCAAGTATTGATCCAAGACCAAGCATTGAGTCTTAAACCCCCTAGCCCTGGGCTATTGCTGGGTGAGGGAAGCATTTTTCTTCCTATCTTGACAAGTTGATCTTGGTTTAAGACTTGTTGCCCTCCAGGTCTTTTCAGTCAGCATCTGGGGTGCCCCTCCCTTGCTCTCTCAAAAGCTTATTATCTAGTGCTCTTTCTAAACTGTGTTGCTTCTACCTTCCAGTTGGCTTTGTCCTCCTGAGTGAAAATTGAAAAGTAGTTCTTGTGGGGGAAGGGAAAAGGGCACATTTCCAACTCCCCTCTCCTACCCCCAGCACCAGAACACTCAAGGTCCCCAGACTCCAATTTTTCAGGCATAATTTCTTTATATCCTTCAAGGTTTACCCTATGAGGTATTTTAGATGGATCCCAGGCGGGTAAGTTACATTTCACAGAGATTTCACTTATTCCCAAAGTGCCGTCTCAGCTGTTTGGTAATTACAAAACCCAGGACTTTTCCTGTCATTATGGTCAAAAAAACACCCTCACCATTTGTCTCCCTTTGACCCCAGATTCCAGCCTGTGCTTGGTTCTGCTCTCAAAATTCCTGAGGGAGTTTCCCAGATTTAATTTGGCCAGATGCTCAGGGTCCTGCTTAAATCCCACTAACCAGTTATTTTGTTCCACTTTCAATAGCTTTTGTACAGACTCTCAGATTCTCTCAAACTTGTCCCTCTCTAGCTAACTATCCTTGCTGAGAGTAGTTGAAATTGAATTGAAATGGAACAATCACAAAGTTGTAAGCAAGACTGAGCCAAAGATGGGCTCCCAGTGGCTGCTTCTTAGGTAACTCCAGATAAGATTGTGTAAGGTCCAGTCCCCCGAAGACAGACCACCAGAGACTCAAGTCAGAGCAAAAGCAAGAGTCATTTATTTGAACAGGTTCAAACCCAGATGGTGGTCACACAGCAAAGCACAGCAAGCTGAGACCAGCGGTGTCCAGAGCAGGATCTCAAGCCTTTTTAAAGACAGGAGTAAACAGTTTGCGCAGCCTATTTTTTCATTGGTACATTCGTATGTTCTTATTTTTGGTGTGCGTGGGCTTTTCAGTCCAGGGGTTATGTTTAGTCATTCTGTGCAAGCATTTCACAGAAGCAAGTAAGTGGTTACTTATTCTTATCCTCCTATATTCCTATGGTGCAGGCAGCTTACAGAAGTCAGATAAGCAGCTAGTTATTCAACTCCACCCTCCTGTGCTCTATCTGGCAACTGCACATCTGCTGTTCTTCTCAAGATTTATGGCACAGCTACTTTTCCGAGTTTAAGTGAGCAGTTTAAAGTAAGCATTTTGCATTTAGCCTTTATTTTCTATTTTTATCCTCACAATCCCCCCTTTTTCTTGGGCATTAATAAGGCAATCTTGCCTTATGGTTCATTTTGTATGACTTGTTTATACTGGGTGCAGAGCACCATTAATTGAACACTATTAATTCTTTCCTTGATAGAAGACATAAAAGACATTATTCTTGTTGAGACTCCCTTTCTCTCTGATCATTAGAACTTAACAGGATATAATAAATTATTAAAAGTAGAGAATCTAACCAGACATTGCAAACATTAATAGGACTGGTGATATTGGTCCAATTAAAATTTTCAGGCTTCTGTCATGTGTAATTCAGCCAGGCTAGAGCAGAGCTTAGGTCTCTTCCTTAGGGGCAGGTTTCCATCAGGGCTTTATCTGTAGACTCCTGGTAATGCGTTGGCTGTCACAACTGGCTGAGGATGCTGTCTTCTTGACTCTCATGTGACATCTATATATCATTATTATAAGTATAGGCCTAATTTTTTAGGGGTATGTGGGTCCCTTGTTTTATAAATTTAAGGGAACGTCCCCCTCAATGGCAGAAGAATCTGACCAACTCTGTAAATCTAAGCAAAGCGATATAGTTAATGACTAACATGGACAATACCAATAAGTTTAAATAGAGCTACAAATCTTCCTATTGTTGAGCTCCAGATTTGTTTTTTTCAAGGCACAGCAAAGAAAGATTGGACTATTATAGATTAGCTAATTATCAGATAAATAATATAATTAATGAGGGCAATTTCTGCAATTCAATTTAAAAGAAAGCAGTGGCTGACTAATCAGGACTGGACAGAAGCAGGAGAAAGCATAGGTTTCTGTAAGCCTGTATTAGACAAGAGAACCTAGTATTTGAGTCTTTGTTAGCATTTTAATATTTTCTTACTGAGTGTTTAAGACCATGCAGGCAGCCAAAGTGAACAATATATTGTATTTTTTAGAGGTCAGTAATGGCTCTATAGGAGAGACTCTTGGAGACCTGTGAGGAGCTCTGTGACTCTCAGCATTGTGTCATCTGTTAGGATAAGTCAAGGCCGTGGTGACCATCTCCTGATGTGACTTTCCATGTGGCATTCCCACTCTTGGGAAGCCTAGAGTATCAGTTTATCCTGATGGGACTTTCCATGTGGCATTCCCACTCTTGGGAAGCCTAGAGTATCAGTCTATCCTGATGGGACTTTCCATGTGGCATTCCCACTCTTGGGAAGCCTAGAGTATCAGTCTATCCTGATGGGACTTTCCATGTGGCATTATTCCCACTCTTGGGAAGCCTAGAATATCAGTCTATCCTGATGGAACTTTCCTATTACAGATATACTTACTTGGAGTCTATCTCTGGGTTTTCTTGCCTTCCCTGATTAGGAAGTCAGGCAACACCAGAGGCTAGGAGCCAGAGGTATTCCATCATCTCCTGTGACCTCTGACCTGGGAGTAGGAACCAAAATGTTGGTTATCCTTTTGACGCTGATGTTTCCAATTGGCTTTGGTCTTTGCCTGTGGTCATTAATCACCTAGCAAGATTATATTCATCTGATTAGCAAAACATAGTTAAAGAAATACAGAACATTTTTAGTCAGGTGACAGTTTAAGCCACTTCTGGAACATAGAAAACAAATATAAGTATCTTGTCAGCTGTAATCACAGGCAGAGCATGTTAGTATCCTTAAGACTGTACCTTATAAATAACTTCAAATCAACTGATTTAGCCCAGAAATTACATTATAGGAAAAGTCAGCATAAAATTTTGGCATCCTTGAAAACATTTCTGACTAGTCTGTATACTTATGTAGGTACCAATCATCCTGAGGAAACTAGAGTTTAAATTATTTTCTCTAATAAGTTAACTTTGACTGAGATAATGGTTACATACATTTAAATAAAAAAGCCCAGTCTTTGTAGAACTAAACCAGCCTGACTCCATCAAGTATTATAGACATTTTGACTTGCATAAAGTAACTTTATAAGCAAATATTCTAACCATTGAACCATTTTAGTTTAAGACAAAAGTAAAATTTAGGCTTGTTAGAATATATTAAGCTTATATGAATTTATCAACATTATTTTTACTTAGCAGATTCTTAGAGCAGGGAAGTTTTTTCAGTTTTCCTAAAACAAAATTATAATGACTAGATTATTTTATAAGACTTAGATGTTAACATCAGTGATAGACATCTGACAGAACCAGGATGAACAAAACAGGATCCATCATAACATTAGTGTTTTCAATTATGTTTAGATATACTCTAATTATAATACAACAAATCCATAAGCGCACAGAACATTTACATCACAAAGATAGCATTGGGCATGGCAAAGATACATTGAATCAATACAAGATTTAAAATGAATAAGACAACATTAAATTCTATCTCCAGGTCTGATAATTTTAACAAGTCTCCTGAAGTTTTAATTTTGCCCCTCTAGTTCAGTTACTCACAGTCTGGGAGAACTTCTTCCGGTTGCTGGCAGCTCTCCACCATAGCCATCCATAGCCCTGGCATTCACTGGTCTCCACTGTAACTCATAGTTCATCCTTATGGCTCCATCAGACCATGCAGGCAATCCAACATCTCTGCTTCACATTGCCCATGGCAAAAACCGTGGTGTAAATCTTAAGATTCTCTCCTCCTGTGTTTGTTATAATTCATAGTACAGGCAGGTTACCAACTTGTTAATTCAAGGGGAATAAAACGGACTTTGGAGAACAGGAAACTTTCTTCAGCATTCAGGCTCCTTACTTCAAAAGAGTCTGCATTCTTTCTGCTGCCCAAATGCAGATCATCTGGTCCAATCTTAATGGCTGTAATCTCTCAAATAATTCTGGCTGAACAGGCAACAGTTTTAGCCCAGAGATTTTTCTTATTCTTTCTGTGTCATTCCCTCTGCTCATATCAGTCCACTTCTGCATAAAACAGCTCTGCATAAGTTTCAGGACACACCAGTAGGTAGAACATAGCAAGTCTCTCATACAAACTGCTTCTGGAAAAGTCCCAATAAAGTTCTTTCTCATCCTTGTAAGCATTTAGAACATATTCATTTGTGGAGGACACCTGGATCACAATCTGCCATTGCCCCCCCAAATAATCATACATGATGTAAGATTAACACATTCAGTTCAATTTCAGAGATCCTTATAGTTCCCATCCTAATGAGTCCGATTAAAACTTTTTAAGATTCAGTTTATCTATTTTGTCTCCTTATATATTATATCTATATATCTTTAAATTTTCTGTTTACAGGGCTGAAGAGATGGCTTAGTGGTTAAGGCACTTGCCTGCAATGCAGAAGGACCTGAGTTCAATTCCCCAGTGCCCATGTCAAGCCAGATACACAAGAGGGCACATTTGTCTGGAGTTCATTCACAGTGGCTGGTGGCCCTGTTGTGCCAATTAATTCTCTCTCTGTGTCTCTCTGTGTCTCTCTCTCAAATAAATAAATAAAATATTTAAATTTTTTTTATATTTGCTGATATCATTATTCACAGGTTTTTATCTTAAAATCTATGTAACATTCTGTAATAATTATCTTTCTATCAAACATTTAACATCCAGCATTAACTTTTCCTCTGGTTTATCTTTCTAATCAATTTATTATATTATAATTATTATCCAAACTTTTATCAAAGACATTTTTCATTGTACAGACATAAATATTATCATGTATATTCTCCTGTATTCCATTGAGAGCCTTCTTTAGTGGGGTTCTTTATGTATCAGACAGTCTCTGTGGGAAAGGCCAAATCTCAGACTATTCTATACCATAAAGCTTTAAACATAACAATATAATAAAACGTAAGTGCCTGTTTCATGTCATTAAGAAGCTTTTTTTTTTTTTTGAGGTAGGGTCTTGCTCCAGTCCAGGCTGACCTGGAATTCACTGTGTAGTCTCAGGGTGGCCTTGAACTCACAGCAATCTTCCTATTTTTGCCTCCTGAGTGCTGGGATTAAAGGTGTGCGCCATCACATCCAGCAAGAACCTTTTTAAGATAATCTTTGCAAAAGAGTAGATTAAATTTGATTTATAATATCTATCCATAATATACACATAAGATTTATCGTTTATTAATGTTGGAACCTTTTTCTTAAGCTCTCTGAAACACATGTTTTAAATATGAAAGCAGGTTAGTATGTACTTCTGAATTCAAGTATAAATCTTTAGATCGTTTTCTGCTAGCAATTTCATAAAGCCATAGAGAGATAATTCAACCTTTAAAACAGTTACAACAAACTTTTATAAGAAGCCCCCATCTGTCTGTAACAACTTGGGACTCACCCATTTTCATCCTGGGCTCAGCATTCTGATATTTCCCATGTTGGCAGGCTCCCTGGTTCAGTAAAGCAGAGAAACTAAGTAGGCAGTGCCACCAGGAATTTCTCCAGGGGTGGGCTCTGGTCTTGTGAGCAAAGGGGCCCTGACATCCACCAACCTAGGAGGGAGGGTAGCAAGAACAAAGCAGCACACTGGCACCTGGAGGCACCCCAATAGAAGTGGGATTTTATTTCCTTCCCCTCTAGTGCTCACCTGGGATCTGTCCCCAGTGTTTTTCTTTTCTTTGGTGGCCTTGGGCTTAGCCCATCCCCCCTTCTCAGGCAGGTATGTGGGGGTGAGAGGGCTCTGGCCTTGAAGCTTTTGTTCTAATTCAAATTAAGTTGTTTTCCCTGGTCAGGGAGAGATTTGAATTTTCTCTATTTCCCCGTTTCATAATTTTTTCTTATTTATCAGGAACTTAAAAGTTTTCATTTATTTGAGTGTGCCCAAAAGCAGAGAAAAGCCATCAAAAAAGCAGGCAGGTAGGTCGTCAGTGATTATCCCTACCCAGCTGCAGACTTTCCAGATCTAGGCTGTGAAGGAAGAAAAACTTCTTTTTATTTATTTTTTGTTTCCAAGACACTACGAAGATCCTGTAAGACCAAAAAGGTTAGAAAAGAGGAGATTATGAATTGAAATTTGTTCATCCTCCTCTGAGTCCACATCAGCTGTGAAAAGAATTTGGGTGTTAGACTGAATTGGGCTAGAGAGATTGCTCAGTAGGTAAAGTGCTTACTATGTAAGCATTTGGCCTTATTTTTTTTTTCAGTTTTTTGATGTAGAGTCTCACTCTAGCCCAGGTTGACCTGGAATTCACTATGTAGTCTCAGGGTGGTCTTGAACTCATGGTTATCCTCCTACCTTACCTGGATTTAGAGGCGTGTCCCACCACACCCAGCTTGGACCTAAGTTTTGATCCCCAATGCCTATGTAAAATGCCAGGGTGTGGCAGCATCCACCTATATGGATGGCAGAGACAGGAGGATCCCCAGGACCTTCTGGATAGCTATGCTAGCCCAATGAGTGATCCTTGAGCTTAGCAATAGACCCTGCTTCCATAATAAGGTGAAGTGTGATAAAGGAAGACACTTGGTGTCAACTTTTGGCCTCCACACTTGTACATACACATGCACATATGCACTGGCTCATGTGTGCCTGCATGTGTGCAAACATGAATACTTACATCAATGCTCACAAATAAAAGAGAAACTAGAAATACTCTTATCACAAAGCCAGGCATAAATTATAGAAATGCCACATTTTCCTTTCTCCCATCAAGACTCACATCAGAAGGTCCCTGTCCCATACCCAGAAGGAAGGCAAGTTACCCAGGGAGACAAAGAAGAATCTGAACAGACAAACTTGCTGCATTTGCTCTTCAGTCTGTCTCCAGGAAATCATTCCTTTTGGTCCTTTTTCATTTTTACATGACTATACATTCTTCACTGAATCTAAGCATAAAAATAGTTTTCCATGAGTCTTCGGTTCTTCACTTCTGAAGGACTTTGATTCATACATTTTTGTTTCATTAAATTTGTTATGCCTCTCATTAATCTGTGTTGTGATAGCACTAAAAGCTGTGATACATATGATGGGCTAGGAAAGATAGCACATCCTTCTCTCCCTACTAATAATAGCCTTAGCAAAGGGTTATACTCTAACACAATGTGGTTTGTTTTCAGCGACTGGCGTTCTCTCGGAGCAGAGAGTTTCTGTGGAGGTTTGGAATGTAGAGTTTGATTATGTGAGGTAGGAACAAAGTTTTCAGGAACTTGAATGACATTTAGAGCAACTAGAACTTGTTCTTGTGAAGTTGATTCATTATCTTTTGTGGATGCATGATATTTAGCTAGAAATGAGGTTGACAAGTACCAAGTTAGATTTTCTTAGATCTTTCACCATCATCTGAAGAATACCATAGAAATTGTATCTGTAATATAGTACAACTTAATATATGCACCAATGGTGCTTCAAGAGAACTAGACTGGGCTAGGAGGTACACTCAGCCATTGGCCAAGCCCATGCAAGTGTTTCATAGACACTTGAAAGTTATTTCCCCTTAAAAAAATGCCTCTTCCATATAGAAGAAACAAGTAGAAAAAGTAAAAGGATTAAAAACGAAAGAAAATGCCTCTTCCAGCTGTTCTCAAGGATTCAGAAGTCAAGGATTTTTTTATTGCATCAAATATTGACAAAGAACACAGTGACTGCTAATTTCAAAATCAATACCATCTGCTAGATCTCTTACAAGAGCCAAGAGCCATATATCAAACTGCCTGCTTTTACTTCCACTGGAGCATTAGAAGGAATGAAACCTATTTTGTCATCTACCTCCATGATTACCCATCATGGTCACCAGCCACTGCAGACTTCTATGAATGACACCGCTTGATTACCTAATAAGCCGAACTAGAATTAAAATAGATCTACAAAAATCTCTCCTCTCCCTCACCACCCATGTCCAATCCATCATGGAAGTGTCCATTCTTACTATCATAGTTTTACTTCCAGGCCCTCATCATTCCTGGCTTTCCCAAATATATGACTTTCACCAATGTCATCCTCAAATCTCAGTCACATCACAGAGAAGTACATTTTAATAAAACACAAATGTGGTCTTCCTCCAGTATGGTGAACAGGTATAATACTATAGCAAATTATATATCAAGGATTCATGTGACAGAGGGCTGGCATGTCATTCAGGAGTAAAGCACTTGTATAATATGCACAAATCTGAAGTTTGAGGCTTAGCACCACAGAATAAAAAGAAGTTTAGGAGCTGGAGAGAGGGCTTAGCAGTTAAGGTATTTGCCTGCAAAGCCAAATGACCCAGGTTCGATTTCCCAGTACTTATGTAATGCCAGATACAACAAATGGCACATGCATCTGGAGTTTAAAGTGTCTAGAGGCCCTGGCACCACATCTATATATTCTCATTCTCTCTCTCTCTCTCTCTCTCTCTCTCTCTCTCTCTCTCTCTCTCTCTCTCTCTCTCTCTCTCTCTCTCTCTCCTTGCAGAGAAATAGATAATTCAAATAAGAAGCCTAAAGTTTTGTGGGACACATAGCCTTCAGAAACAAAGACCCAAAGGTTCCAGAGAAACTATTTTTATCATCAGGTTAAGTGAAGAATGATATGGACATGTGGAAATGTGAGTGAACAAAATGGTATGGCTCTAATGGTTATAGGTGGAGGGGGAAAACCAGTTTGACCTGTTTGTCTAGATTCTTCATTGCCTTTCTGTGACATTCCTTCCTCCTGGGTATAGGACAAGGGTCCTTCTGAAATGAGTCATCAAGAGAGAAGGGAGAAGGACAAAGGAAGATAATGACCTTTTTGGTTTTTGTGATTTTCTTTGACAAAGATGGGTTCCAGTGTCCATCAAACCATCTTGAAGAAGAGGAATTCTGTTTAGTATGACTCACTTTAGGGGAGATAAAAGGGAGATACACAGGAAGGCACAGAAAAGAGTTTCTCAGGCTCTTTCAATCTCTCTCTGTCTCTTTTTTGATGTAGGGTCTTGCTCTAGCCCAGGCTAACCTGGAGTTAACACTGTAGACTCAGGCTGGCCTTAAACTGATGGTGATCCTCCTACTGTTGCCTCCCAAGTGTTGGGATTAAAGGAGTGTGCCACCACTCCTGGCTCAATCTTTTAACTGAAAGTGTTCAGTGTATCAAGATGGCATACTTCACAAGTATCATTTTTCTCAGGTCCAACCTCCAATATTTACAAGTCTTTAGGAGTGCCCCATATTTCTTTTAAGATAAAGACTAAGCATATCATGGCTCACAAGCATATCTCTAGCTTATTCCATTCTCTAAAATACATGCCTTTTAAAGTGCAGTTACTTCTTTCTTAAATTACTGCTCATGACCTTTGCACATATTAATATTACTCATTTCACATGTTGTGCTCTCTCTCCTTCTTACTTTCTTGCTTTTTTACAACTTGCAATACAAGAAAGCTTAGCCATTATCTCTTTGGAAAACCTTTCTTCAACCCTAGTGTAGCTTTGATGTTCTTCTGATGGTGCCCTAGGCCATACTTTGAATATAAAACTAATAACATTGTACTAAATTGTAATAGATTATATATATATATAATAATTATATATATATATATATATATATATATATATATATATATATATATATATATATCATTAGATAATGTGTTCCTTGAAGGGAAAAAATCTTTATTGTATAAACAATAACTGAATATAGTCACTCCTTCAAAGTGTGTACAACAAGAATGGATGGGTGAATGATTTGAACATATTCACAGTGACATGTAAAGGCCTGATATCATATTCCATGTGGAAAGTTGGTTCATAGGTATGGAACAAGGAAAGCATAAAGTTGGTAAGCAATCTAAGATTTGGAGATGATCCTGGTATATGGAATATCAAAAGATTCTAATGAATGGAGAAGTGTCTGGAGGTTCTACAGACACTTATTGTTAGAGAAAGCAAACCCTGGCAGTCCAAGAATCTAGGTTTCAATAGAGAAATAATACAGCTTCATGAAACAGCTGTCTTCCTGGGAAACTGGTGGTGAACAGAATTCTGAGGGTTAATAGAAGGCTAGTGTTACCTGGGAAAATAGACTTTGCTAATTGAAAAAAAGGCTTGCAGATTTCCACTGACTACAAAACATCTAAATAAAAGCATAGCTAACCACTTCCCCCTTGTCACGAACCCTGATGATTCTCATTCCTTAGCCCTGGGTAAAACAACACATGAGATCATCTGGTAATACAGGTTGACCTTGAGGTATTAACTATATTGTATGATTTGATGGTAATAGATTTGACATTCCTATAAAAACATATTAGTAGTTATCCCGTATCTGTAGGTTTGCTTCCCATGACTTTAGTTACCCATAGTTAACAAGGTCGGAAAAAGATAGACATTTCCACAAATAAAAAAAAAAATTCAATGGGCTGGAGAGATAGCTCAATACTTAAGGCTCTTGCCTGCAAAACCTGATGACCAAGGTTTGATTCCCTAGTACCCATGTAAGTCCAGATGCACAAAGTGGTGTATGTGTCTGGAGTTAATTTGCAGTGGCTAGAGGCCCTGGCATGCCCATTCTTTGTTTTTCTTCTCTATATCTCTTTATGCTTGTATATATATATATATATATATATATATACATATATATATGCTTGATATATATCAAGCCAGGAAGATGGTGCAGGTATAGGAATGCTAGAGCAGTCAGGGAAGGAAAAGTAATAGAGACTGTAGAATTATTTTACCAGATACCAGAAATAAGGAATTGATAACTGTAGCAGAGACTCAGGAGTGATTAGGGCATCTGGCACTGAAGGCCCCAGAGGGCTTGTTTCCAGCTGCAGCAGCATCCTGGGGAGCCATCAGAGTCCCTTCTGGAGAATCACGGCAGAGTGCCTGCCAGAGCTGGGAACCACACCAGGAATTGAGAATCGGCTGGAGATACATACAGAAAAGCATCAGGAGAGCTCTCAATGCAGGAATGAGACATCCCAGAGACCTGCCAGGAAACACTCACAGGACATAGGTCAGGGAACCATCCACCAGCACATCGATGCCACCCATGCCAACCCAGCCACAGATGATATGCTGACACCAGCAGCTCCAGGAGTAAGAGCCACAGGACCGGAGGAAAAGGCAGTGACTGACATCTTCTTCCAAGAGGTCAAAACAACAATCTTAAAAGTCTGGGGAGGGATGCTAGGGAGGGGTATGAAATATTGGAGGGGGAGGAGAGGAAGTGGTATGTGGAAGCTGGACATACCCACCATGAACTGGGCCAAGGAGAGCCTAGAGACTCTTTCCCCCTAGTGGGGAATGTAGCAATCCAGATATGCTTGCTACAGGCTGGTTAATAATCACTGGGCTCTTGAGTAGGGGCACTGGGGCTGTGTCTACTGCTGCAACCCAGTTGGTGATGGGGCCTATGTGGTGGATCTAAGGCTAAGCAATCAGGTACAGGGGGATCCAGTCAGGTAAAGATCTGATCCTGTGTGGGGACAGGACAACCCAGACAGGAAAGATCTCTGATTTAGTTTAATCCTGGTTATCACATTGTTTGGGGTGGGGCATGTTGAACTGCACTCCCCAGGGGGCCTGGATCCAACACTAGGTAGATACCAATAGATCACTGTCAGGCACCTGCCAGCACCTGCCAAAGGAGTAATAGGGGGAATCTCCACAACCCAATCAGTGGAGATTCCGAGGATAAAGAGAAGTAGATAAACCCTGAACACCTCTGAGTCTCAGTTACAAGACACAGCAGAGTCCACAGACAAAGGAGGACTCTGATCTCTATACTCTATTACATACCAGACACCAACCCAGAAGGGCTGACACTCCTGTATTTACAGAAACTAATTAAGCTGTGTTTACAATGATATCCCAAGCCCTAATGATACACAGAACATTCATTGCTTACATAACAAAATTTAGATTGACCACAAGTCAAAAGAAAAAAAAACTATACCCTAGTCCCACAATGGAATGGAAGGTGACAAAGAAATGGAGATAACAAAAATACAATCCCAAAATGAGAATAATATAACTCCTGACCATAATTGTAATGCAAACATAAAGCAGTTAATGGCTGACATGAAAACTATGAAAAGACACAAATGAGAAAAGACACAAATGAGATGAAGCACACCAACACAAGCATAGACTTCAGACTGAATTTAATGGAGAGAAATATGAATGACTTCAAAAATGCATTAAGTAAATTGAAAGTGAACTAACTACAGGAGGAGCTAGACAATCAATTGATAAGTTTGATGAGGACATAACCAAACTTAAAAATGATTTTCAGGAAACATTAGCAAAAACAAAACTAGACTGGAAATTAGAACTCACCAAAGAATTGGAGACTATGAAAAAAAATATAGCAGAAACAGAAAATAAAATGGAGGTTTTAAAAACCTCCTTTGAATCCATCAGTCCCAGAGTTGATAACCTGGAGGACAGATTCTTGGACCTTGAAGACAAGTCAGAAAGAATTAATAAGGATTCTATTGGTTTCAATAAATTTAAGAAATTCTTTGAACAAAATATGAGGTACCTATGGGATACCATAAAGAGACCCAATCTTAGAATCCTGGGGATTCCAGAAGGAGAAGAATCTCAGGCCAAAGGCATAGAAAATATTTTCAACAGAATTATTTAAGAAAATTTCCCTTATCTTATAAGAGAAAATCCAGTCCATATACAAAGGGCCCACTGGACTCCTAGCAGACAGGACCTGAGGAGGAACTCTCCAAGACATATCTTAAATAATATGCCAAATATAGAAAGCAAAGAGAATGTACTCAAGGCTGCAAGAGAGAAAAAAACCTCATCACCTGTAAAGGCAAACTCATCATACATACCTCAGATTTCTCATTAGAAACCATGAAAGCCAGAAGGGGTTGGGATAATGCTCTTCTAGGCCTAAAGAAGTATTGTTTTCAACCTAGACTACTGTACCCAGCATCTGGAGGACGAGGATGAGGGGGCAGTCCTCCTCCCAGAAGGAGATTACTCCCGTGCCTCCTTCTGTCTATCTGGTTTCGGTTTTTCGCCGATCTGTGCCGCGCAGCTTCTGGCCCTAAGTGTCTGTCTGTGTCTTTATGTCTGTGTGTCATATTTCGTGTTAATTGCACCTGCGATGGGTCAGTCACAGAGTACAACCTTGAGTTTAACTACAGATCATTGAAAAAAAAAACGTTAGAGAGAGCTCATAATTTATCAATGGAAAAAAAATAAATTACTCTTTGTACTGTTAAATGGCCTTCTTTTAATATAGGATGGCTAAAAAAAGATACTTTTAACAAATCTGTTATTTTGCAGGTGAAAAACAAGATTTTCCTCCCAGGACCACTGGCACAATGCCATACATTGCTACTTGGGAAGATTTAGCCACCAGCCCGCCTGCTTGGCTGGCTCCCTTTGTCTACCCAGATCTCTCCCCCTCTCCACCAAGTCCCTCTCCTTCTCCACCAGA